>RBNI01004238.1:0-14400 GCA_003990745.1 Jimgerdemannia flammicorona | reverse complement strand
CTAACCATAACCCTAACCCTAACCCTAACCCTAACCCTAACCCTAACCCTAACCCTAACCCTAACCCTAACCCTAACCCTAACCCTAACCCTAGCCCTAACCCTAACCCTAACCCTAACCCGCTCGCGTGATTTCCCCTTTTGGCTAGACTCGGCTTCACGGCCCGAAGCTATTCCAAATTAAGAAGCAGTCACTTTGATTAGCTAAGCCTCCCATCAGATATAAATACCCACCTTCCCCATTATTTTTTCATTACACAAACAAAGGTCATGTAACCCGTGTTTCACAATTTCACAACAAATACAAACAAACATACCTCTACCTATTTCAGCAATGTCGGCCACCTCCTCCATCGTCGGCGATGACGGCAACACCACCCGGCTCTTCGTGTGCTTTGGCGCCTCGCTCCGCTGTGCTGAATGTCACAGCATTGGTCTCCTCTCCCTCGGTTTTGGCGAGGGTAGCCTTATGGCAATATACAGGTCATGCGGGGATGCACGATCGATATCGGCATATTTATCTTCTCTGTGCGATGCGGAGGATGACGAAGAGATTGCAATCTCTTCTGATTTGGACCACGATGCCCAGCGCACCTCATTCTCTCCCATGCCTCCACCCCTCAATCAGAATAAGCGCAGTCACCCAAATACTAGTTTAGGAATGACCCCGACTGCCAGTCGCGTGGGCCCCTCAGCCAACCCAAATCTGGTCATGGAGATGGCCGCGATGAGGAAGCAGATCTCGGATCTGCTGACTCAGGTTGCTGAACTGGCCAAAATCAATGCCTAGCTGATGGCGCAGCTTGCTGCGCAGTCTGAGCCCACCGCCCCCTCGTCATCTGGTGCTCCTTCAGGAAGTACCCCTACCGCCCCTTCCACATCTGTCCCACCCAAGTCCTCGGCCCCCCCTCCTACTGATCCTGCCACGAATACGCAGTCGAAGGCCCAGAAGCGAGTGGACAAGCGGGCCGCTAAAGCCGCCATGTCACAGTCTGGTGCACCACCAAAGGAGGTAACTTCCATGGTTGTGCCTCTGGCTACTAAAGCCACGCCCCCTAAAAAGGGCTGCCACTGCTGCCACCCTTTCGCGCATGACCTGCAAGCTGACCTCTTATTTGTCGCTAACTAAGAAGGGTGCTAGGCTGCAGTATGTTTACATCGATGGATTTGCCCATCTGAAGATCGGGCAGATCCGGAAGAACTTGTATGACATCCATGTGATATTGTCAAAAGTTCTCAACATGTTATATGTCTCGGCATCGACCATCGAATTCCTTCTCTGCCCTGATTATGTCACAGCATTCCAAAAGAAGATGAAGGCACTCGGGTTCTCAGTGCTGATGGCCTGAAACTCTGTGCTCCCACGCAACAAGAATGCCTTGGAGGCCGTGAAGACACGGGTACTCCAATTCTTCCATGCTCTGGTCTCACAGTTGGCTGGCAAAGCCACTGTGAGGAGGCCTGAGGTGCAGACCTTCTACAGAGCTTGGGCCGCAGAACTCGGCCTCACTCTCCCCTCCATCGCCTCCCCATCGGCCAGCCCTGCTTCGAAGGCAGGTGGTACTGTGGCTATGACTGGGGAAATGGCGATAGATTTGGAAGCCGAGGCTTTCCATTCAGGTGCTTCCCATGCTGTTGGCGCTAATGCGCCTGGCCCACAATGAGAGTCGGGTTCCTCAATGCATACAGACTACCCCAGAACAAGTTCGATATGCTCAGTCAGTTAATTAGTCCTACCCTCGACATTCTTTTCATATGTGAAATGTGGCACATTCTGCTGCATCCCTCTCCACTCATTCACATGTCCTCCCCTCTGGCGTCACACAGGATCGTGGGTCACCAGAATGGTAGTCTCGTGGTCCTTATGTCAAACTGTTTTGCCCCCCTCATTTCCGGGTCCTCCACTGACCCCTTCCATATCCGACTCATGTTCCAGGGCCTGGCTTTGGTTGGGGTCTATGCTCTACCCTCTCTTCCTATTGGTGGCTTCTGTGATCTTGTGTCTGGTCCCTTTCTAGGTAATGCTCTCTTGATCGGTGACATCAATACTCACTTCGGTACCCATCTTGGTGACGTCAACTCTGGTCCCTGGGATCGGATGGATGTCGTTGACACCTCCTTGATGATGTGGTCGTTGAACTATCTGATGCCAGTGGCTGGTCTTATATGCGTTGATCACGCGTTCGCCACCATGTCCCTCCATACATCCCTCACCTGCTCCACCCCCCCTGTCACTACCGATCACCCCTCTCTCCTTACTGTCTCCTTCCCCTTCTCCCCCTTGCCAGTTGCTGCCTTGGCTGGTGTCCGTCATTACTCTGCAAGATATCTGACCGATTTGGTCGTTCAAGCTCAACTTCAGGAATCAGCAGATATTGTTTGCGATACTGTTGTCAGGTCCATCTACTCTATCCAGGATTATATAGCTGGCTTTCATTCTGTGGAAGATCGCCAGCAGTTCATTGATTCCCTGGACGCCCTTTTGACCTCTGGTCTACAGTCAGTCTGTGAGGACATTCTTGGCTCGTATGATGTAAGAGAAATCAGGGCAGCACTGCTCCCTCAGTCGGACCTTCTTCACAGTGCATCTTTGTTCTCTGATACCATTCGTCGTTTTAAGCAAGTGTACCGCTCCACCCCCCTTGCTCCCCTCCAATCTCGATCCCCTGCTGTCCCAGTATTCAATGATGTGGTTGCTCATTTCACCACTATCTTTGGCCAACCGGATGCCTCTCTTCATCTCGATGACTCTGAGGATATCTTCCCCCTTAGCGTGGGTGCTCTTGGACTATAGGATTGGTTTGACCAACTGGCAGTTTGGAGGGCTATCTGCAGCTACCCCCTCTCGAAGGCCTGTGGAGCTGATTCCCTACACGTCCGGATCCTTAGAGTAATGGCGGGTGAGGTTGATGCCCCCTGTAGCCTGTCCAAAGCCTTGTCCTTCTTCTTCTAGATGTGCATGGTCTGGGGGCTCACTCTCCGCTGCTGGAATTCTGCCATTATCACCCCGATTCCTAAGAAGGAGGACTCTCGGACGATTGATGGATTTCGGCCTATTGCTCTGACTGAAATGTTTTGTAGACTCTTCAAGCGGTGTTTGGAAGGATACGTCAAGAGCCAGAGCAGCCTGACAGAAATATCATGCTGCCAAGGTGGCTTCCGAACCCGCTTCTCGTCCCTCTCCCATGTCTTGCTTTCGCATGACACGTGAGCTAAGGGATGGGGCCGCCATGTCTTTCTTGACCTCCAGCAGGTGTATGATCAAGTCCCCCTCAAGCTTATTCTTTCACGTCTTGAGGTGTGAGGTGCCGATGCAGCTCTCCTTAGTATTATCCGAAGCCTGTTCAATCACTGTTCTTATCAAGTGGTTGTTAATGGCCTCGTTACCCCTCCAGTCCCCACTGAGCATGGCCTCTTCCAAGGCTCCCTCCTCTCTTCCAAGGCTCCCTCCTCTCCCCCTGACTCTTTGATGTCTTTATCGACCCCCTTGCCGCCTCCTTTGATGAACAGTTTAAGGAGTACAACTTTCCCCTAGGGCTCTTCTTCACTGATAATATCGCTCTTACCCCCTGCACTGCCGCGGAAGGTCAAAGGATGATTGACTTCTGTGAGGACTGGCTTCTGGTAAACGGTATAGAACTCAACCCCAAGAAGTGCAGTTATGTCGGCCCAACTGACTGTACCATGTGGATTGGAGGTGAGCCCTGCCCACAACCCTCCTCCTATGTGTACCTGGGTATGCCGTATACCAACAAAGGGTTCAACTTTGTCGAGCTCACATTGCAGAATGTGGCGAAGGCGGAACGAACTCTTGGGTTCTGCCATGTCCATAGTCCCCTCTGGTCACCAATGGTCAAGCTGGCCATCATACAGACTTTCATTAGGCCTTAGCTGGAGTATGGCCTTCCCCTTCTATGAGCTTCCTATCCGGCTACTACCACAGGGCTTCAGGTTTTGAAGCATCCCAAGAAGGTCTTTGATGATACTGTTGCTTGGGCGATTGGATTTTCCGGCCGTCCCTTGTTTGGCAGCTCGATTCTTGGCCTCCCTTCCTTCCTTCGTTGTACGCCAGACCTCTGTTGCATGTTCCAAGCCCATCTAGATTGGTGTAGCAAGTCCGGCAACAACCCCATTGGTCCCCTTAGTGAGTGCTTTATCATGCGTCCCCTGGGTTCTATTATTGACAAGTTCCGGCATTGGACCTCTTGGCTTGACTTCCTCGACTGGTACTGGGACCTTCATCCCCAGGTCCGCAAGACTTGCTCGCTCCGCTCCTTCCTTCAGTCCTTCCTTCGGGATCAGTTGCTGCAGGAATGGGCCTCCTCCTCCCAGGCTCTCGTTCGGTACATCACCCCCAAAGGCCGCTTGCAGTCGCGGGGCGCCAACCATGTCCTCTCCTTCCCCCCCCGGCTTGTGCGTTCTGCACTTGCCTGGCGTTATGGCTACTTTGGCCAACACCACCTCTGCCCCTGTGGAGATAAGTTTCATCGTAGCCATCTCCTCAGGTGCAGTCTTCTCGATGGTTCATATTCTGCATTCAGAGGTTCCTCCGATTGAGATGAACAACTCGACTGGTTTACCAATGATGAATGGCAGGAAGAACTTTGTGCCTACCCTCTTCACACTCTTCACGAGACAGCCTATCATGCTATCGATGCTATGTATAATTCTGGTGGCCATCTCGCGGTCGGGTTCTGCCTGGCCGAGATTACGAAGATGCTTGGGTGATCGAGCGATCGCACATTTTCTTTATTTCCTTCTCTCCCCTCATTTACCTGGTTG
Organism: Jimgerdemannia flammicorona; assembly: GCA_003990745.1. Classification (NCBI taxonomy): domain Eukaryota; kingdom Fungi; phylum Mucoromycota; class Endogonomycetes; order Endogonales; family Endogonaceae; genus Jimgerdemannia; species Jimgerdemannia flammicorona. The sequence continues at coordinate 9,619 of RBNI01004238.1, read as the reverse complement.
GTTCCCTTGTTGTTGAGAGTGCATTGAGTTATTCATCTCATATTAGTCGTTTGGTATTTGGTTGTCAATACGGTTCATGTAGTTGGCGCCAGGCAAACATGTATTATATCTTAGCCTTTCTTTTCTTTGCTTTCCGCATTTATTATCTTTACGGCCATGACAAAATGGTTTATCCAGCCCGTCCATAGGGTGGTCACCACTCTGGCCTTTGTTTTGTACCTCTCATCTAGTTGTTTACTTTGCTGACCTTGTTTTGCTTTTCTCATCTTAGGAGTCTTTGTCTTTTGTTGCTCCGATGTACTCTGTCTTCTCTACAACAAATAAACTCTTACTTGAAGCCTAACCTTAACCCTAACTCTAACCACCATGTCATCAGCAAAAGCCCCCATCTTCCACACTATCCCATAGATAGAGAGTCCTGCCACCTTCTGGCGAATTCTATCCATCAATGGCTCTAATGAAAGGGTATAGAGAATAGAGGACAGAGGGTCCCCCTGAGGAACTCCTCTACCCAAGGAAAATGCCAGACCTTGGTGACCATTACACATCAGCACCACCCAACTGCTCTCCAGCAGATTCAATATAGAAGCCTGAAATCTTGGGGGAATACCAATACGATCCAATATCTTGCCCAGCCATACCCTCCATACACTGTCATAGGCCTTCTCCTGGTCCAAAAAGACTAACCTTCCATCCAGTCCACAAGCCTGGGTCCCTTCAATGATACCATGCACCCATGCAGTCTCATCTCTTATAAGTCTGCCCCTAATAAAGCCCCACTGCTCCTCCCCTAGCACCTATTGGGCAACTTTCTGCAGCCTCATGACAATTACCTTAGTCACCATCTTCCTGTCCATATCCAGAAACATGATTGGTCTCCAATTCTTCCAATCTTCCCTCCTCCCCTTGTCTTTATACAATGAGGCCACCAGTCTGAGATCCTGCTCTCCAACCCACTTGCCACTCTGAAGAACATGGTCACAGAAAGCAGCCATCTCCCCCAAAATACCAGAGACCTTCACCATCTTCTTTCAGAAGTCCCACAGCAACCCATCCTCCTCTGGCACTGTTCCAAGCTTAGTTGCTGCAAGAACACTCTGGATCTCCTTGCCTTGCACTGGTAAGATCAAGTCACCCAGTCTATCCACTTGTGGTGGCCCCCACTCCCCTAGTGTATCTGTAATCACTACTCTATCAGCACTCCCTTCTCCCTCACTCTACAAACCCTACCATCTCTCCTTCAAAACCCCTAAGATTTGTTGTGTGCTATGTACCATATCCCCATCAGCATCTAAGATCCCTTCCCACTGATGATGCACCCTCCTAGCTTTAAGAAGTCTTGATAAGTACCTAGTAGGCCTCTCACCCTCCTCAAGCCCCTGCCACCATAGTCTAGCAGCCATACCATACATATGAGCCTCCTCCTCATCTCTCAACATCTGTTTCAGCTCCACTATCTCTAATTTTGCCTGCTCTATCCTCCAATCCTCCACTCTATCAGAAGTAAGCAAATCCACCCAATCCATTTGTAGTCTCCTCAGCCTACTGGAAGCACACCTCATGTGCTCCCTCCTCCGCCTCCCAGCATCTCTACCAGCTCCTCTCCAATAGACCCTCGCAGCCTCTTTCAGTCTTATTCAATGGATACCCACAGGTAAACCCTCATGCTTCCAGATAAGAACCTTCACCTGAATGTCCTCTCATGAGTCCCACAACCCCTTCTCAGGAGTTAAGATACCAATGTCCAGGTCCATCTCCACTCCCCCCAAACTGCCCCTACCCCAACAGTCTCTAGTAATCAGACAATGGGCACCACTCCACCCCCAGTATCTTCTAAACATCTGTACCCCAATACTCTGCAAATCCAGTCAATCCTCATACCCAAGCCATTCACCCAATGTGTATAGACCCTGGTATCGCCCCACCAAGATCTGCCCAAACCCCTAAGGAATTCAACTTTTCCACCTCCTCCCATAAATCCAGACCTCCACTTCTTGCCCCTGCACTCCTCTCTCCATCAGTTCTGTCTAGATGCTGATCCCAAACCATGTTAAAGTTCCCACCAAGAACATCAACCCCTTCCTCCAACAGAATACCCTCCTCTAGCAGCTCCTCAATCCACACAGTCCTCTCACCCCTAATAGCAGAACAGTAGCAAGAGCCAACCCTCACCAACTCCCACCCTGGCTGCTGCCAATCTCCCCAAACCAAGTGATCACCCCAGCTCTTGATTCCCTCCAAGTCTCCTCTACCCTTCCTCACCAGAATCGCAACTTTTCCAAACCAAGCAGTAGCCCCACCCCATTCCCTAGTCCACTCCACCTGATCATCCTCATCCTTACACTGAACATCCTATAGTAAAAAGAGATCAGCCTCCAATCCCTTGAGCCAAGTAAAAATGCTCTTATGCCACCCAGATCCCCTCAACCCATTCACATTCAAAGAGAAAATGTTAGTTGTACTATTCATAAGAAATAATATTAAATAGTGATCCCATTCTCTACAAATCCACCTTCTGCTCCTCCTGCACCAGATCCAAGTCATGTTCAGCAGCTAGTTCCCTTTCTCTAGCTTTCTGTGCCTCCAACCCTTCCAGCAGTTCTACCATTGCCCCATCTTCCCTCTCCTCAAAGTTCTCTTGATACTCCAGACAGGCCTCCCTCCAGAACTGCAAGCCATAATGCTCAGCCCAACAGTAGGCTGCCCACTCACCTGCTACCACCACCAGCTCTGCCTTCCTCACCTCATTGACCTCATACCCCTCTTCCTCCAGAAGGATCATTAGAATCTCTGCCCTCAGTGCCTCCACCACTCCATCTCCCTATAGAATCTATGCCCAATGCTCCTCAGACATTATCCGCAGGTCTACTTCTCCCAACACCTCAGCAGTGAGGTTATCCATCACCTTGCTCATCTACAGCAAGTTCCCCACCTCCTTCCCTCCTGGAGTCTCTGGCTATCCTGCATCCAACATTGTGGTGTCAGTACCAATACTGACAGCCTTATCCCACTCCTTCTCAGAGATATCCACCAGCTCATCCTTGCCAACCACTACCACCTGGCCCTCTTTTATTACATCAGAGACTCCAAAGTGCACTTGCTGGGCCTTCTGCATCAGTACATCCTCTGTTGTCCTTCTCTTCACAGTTGGTTCCCTCCTGATAAGAGAGGGGGGAGTAGTATCTGATTCCTCCTCCCAACCTCAAAAGTACCATCAGCATAGGGGTCTCTACTCAGCACCTTCCCAGCTCCTTTCTCACCTGCCTCCACCTCCCCTCCTCCTTTACTCACCCAGAGACTGGCTCCGATGCCCCCTGATACCTCAGCCCCATCTGTCTTCTTCACCTCTACTTTTATACTTACCAATAGCTCCCTCTACCTCCTGCACCCCTGTGCCTACTCCCACTGCCTCTTGTCCATGTGGATACACTTCTCCTCCACAACCTCCAGATGTATTGTTTCCTCAAAGAGCTTCCAGGCCTTCGCCCTCCATTCCACCACACCACTCAACTCCTCTAGTGCTTCTAACAAGTCCTCCTCCTCCTCTTCACTCCCCTTCACTCTTGACACCCTACAGACAACAGCCCCCCACATCAGTACTGAAGGCCAGTCATTCGCCTTTCCAGTAGCCTCCCTCCCTGCCAGCCTAATCCTGACATCTACATTACCTGTCCTGATTGCTGTCCCCTCCCACACCTGGAATCCAATATCCACCACATCTCTATACTCTGCCACCACCTTCTCTACCCTTCTCCTAGTCTCAACCTTCATTACCATAGGTACTTCTTTGACTATCAGCTGTATCACCCTGGGGTCCCACCTAAGGCAGCGTACCATAGGGACCACCACTTCACCAACCACCACTCCAGTCTTCATTGCCTCATCCAGTGGGCCCGCCTCCTCAAAGCCCACCTCCACTCCCTCCAGCCTCTTCAGGAACTTCACTGAGGCAGCCCCAGCCACCTGCTGCAAGATGAGCCCCAGGACCATCCTTGCCATCACCACCAAGCCTCAGAAGCACAAGGGAGCTATGAACTCTGAAACTGACTTCTTGAGTAATGGTGCCACCACCACCAGCCCCATTACACTATTGGCCAGGTCCCCCTTCTGAATCAGTAGCCCCAGCCTCACTTTGCCATCAGCTATCACATCTCTTTTTTTTTCCTGATTCCCCATCATGCCTCTATTAGCAGTCCTGCCCACCTCCAGACCCTATGCTCATACTCCCAGCCTGGAGACCTCCCCACCTCCCAAGGCTTGCCTTGCCCTTCCCCAAAGCAGTCTCAGCTCTGTCTCCAGCCAGCCATTCACTCCCCTTCACCTTATTAGCAAAGCTTGAGGGGCCAGTCCTTCCCACATTCCCACCTGACACCAGCCCTCCTCCAGAGCCCTTGCCGCCCTTTGACCCTCCAAAGGCCCCCATGCTAAGGCTATAACCCCTCTCCACATTCTGCCAGCTGAAAGCCCCAGCTCCCCCTGACCCAGTACACCCATTGGAACTCTTGCTCAAAGACATATTGATAGTATCTTTTCTTCTAGTTGTGTCGAAAACCATTGCTTGAAGTTTTGTGTAATGTGAATTGTATAGGAGAAAGGTGATAACTTCTTGTTTCAGTGCAGAAGGTTCTCAGAGTTAGTATCAGAGATTTATTTAAGTTCATCATATTGAGATAAGGGAAACAGATGTAGATTTGGATACTTTGACTTAAACCTCAAGTGGTTAGAAGATTCTCAGAATTAGAGAGTTTGATTTCATCATCACATTGAGACAAGGGAAGTGGATATAACCTTGAGGAGTACTAAAGATTCTCAGAGTCATTAAGTTTATTATATTGAGACTTGGACCTTGTTTGATAATAGAGATTCTTAGGGCCAGTGATATAAGATAAAAGAAGATATGGGTTCAGATACTTTGACTTAGACCTCAAGTTATAATTAGGCTTAGATAGCTTTCTATTTTGATACACAAGATTCTCAAAATCAGAGACTTGAGACAGAGAAGCAGATGTGGATTTGGGTATCCTGACTTAGACCTCAAAGTAGAGTAAGGTTCAGATGACTTTTTGTTTAATTTGCTTTAGTGTAGAAGATTCTCAGAGTCAATTACTTATTCATATTGAGATACTGAAAGTGAGGATGTCTCTTTAGATTTTAATATAGTTTGCTTATACTTGACCATTGTAAAGATAAGGTGACCAGATAAAGGTTGAGAAAGATGACCCATTGGTATTGCTAAAGATAACTTATTGGTATTAGTGAAGATGATCTATTGGTATTAGTAAAGATGTCCATGAGTATTGGCAAAAATAGCTCATTAGTGTTGGTAAAGATTTTTCATTGGTGTTGGTAAAGATGACCTATTGGTATTAATGAAGACAATCTATTATTATTAGTGAAGATACCCATTAGCATTGGCAAAAATGATCTGTTGATATTGATAAAGATAATCTGTTAGTATTAGCAAAGATGACCCATTGATGTTGACAAAGAGATATATCAGTAGAGATGATGTATTAGTATTGATAAAAATGACCCATCAGTAGAGATAATTCATTATTAGTAAATATGACCATTGGTAAAGAGATTAAGGGAGACAACCCAAAAAGGTGATAGTAAAGATGACTATTGGTAAAGATAATCTATTGAAGGTAGTCCCTTACTAAAGATTGAGAGAAATGATCTACTAGTGATTATAGGAGATAACTCATTAGCAAAGATGACCTATTGGTAAAGGTGACTTATTGATGAAGGTGACTCATTGGTAAAGATAAAGATGACCTATTGGCAAATTTGGTGAAGGAATTACAAAACCCATAATACATATATGATATACTTTAAATATTAGATATAGGTACTCACTTAGTAAAGATAACCATTATTGTTGATAAAAGTAATATGAAGACAGCCCATTGGCAAAAATGGTGTGAAGGTGGCCCATGGTCTGTGGCCCATTAGTAAAGGTGGTCTGTTGGCAAAGGTGACTTATTGGGTAAAGGTGATGGCTGACAAAGGTCAAGAAAAGTAGTCTATTAGTATTGGTGAAGGTAACTTACTAGTAAAGCCATTGGAAGAGATATTCATGAAAGAGAAGATTTATGAAAGGGTGGAAGAGGAGGAAATAAGTGAATAGAAATATTAAGATAATGATATCCTATAATTATTCACATGATATAAACTAAATATCATACTTTACTATTTTTTTCAATCCATCCTCTATAATATTCCTTTTAATAATATTTCTATTAACAAGCAACCCTCTGCTAATTTCTTTTTCTAAGATTTCTGTCAATAGAATCAAATTCTCATCCTTTAGATATTTTATACTTATCTGTCAAAGTTCTGACAACCTTACTATTATTTGAGATGACAATGTAGAGGCTGATCTTTGATTCCATTAAATACAAATCTAAGTGAGTGAATATAGTGAAGTAATGGACATAAATTACAGAATACAACAGATATTAATAATACAGAATAAAAAAAAGAAGAGAAGGAGAGAGTAGGGTTGGAAAAATAAAGTGAGAAGTGAGTGATAAAGGAGAAGTGCAATTTTTTTATCTTGTCAGCCTCTCCTTTTATAGCTTTTGTTAATTGTAAATAGGTTATCTTTACCAATATCATCTTCACCAATACCAATAGGTCATTTTCACTAATGCTAAGGTCATCTTCTCTAATACCAATAAGTTAACTTCTCTAATGCTAACTGGTCATCTTTGCCAAAGTTATCTTCATCAACATTAACAGATTATATATCTTCTTTTCCAATGCCAATAGGTTATTTTTGCTAATACTAGAGTTATCTTTACTAATATCATCTTTGCTAATATCATCTTTATTCACTAATACAAATGAGTCATCTTTTCCAATACCAGAGTCATCTTCCTCAATACTAATAGGTCATCTTTACCAATACCAATGAGTCATCCTTACCAATACCAATAGGTTATCTTTCCTATTAACAGATTATCTTTATTAATATTAATAGGTTATTTTCACTAATATTAGAATTACATCTTCATTATTAACAAACAGATAATCTTTCCCAATACCAATGAGTCTCATGCCAAATTTACATATATACCAAATATTTGTCTCTTTACTCATTTTATTTCTTTTACTCTTTCTCTTTGCCAAGATCTCTTAACTCTTTACCAATAGATCACCTTTACCAATAGGCTACCTTTGCCAACAAGTCATCTCCTCTGATGGCTGATAGATTACCTCTACTGATAGATATATCTACTGATAAGTACATCTTTGCCAAAATCCATTCCACTATGATCCTATCTTATGAGATCTCTATTACTGAGGTCTCTTTGTTGAGAACTATCCCTTCTGTACTTCTCCTCAGCTCAGTAAGTATAAGAGGATTACTTGTTAGGATAACTGTTATGTAGTTCTGGAAGGGTTTTGTGGAAGTTCTGGATATTCTGGAAGACTGTTTTCTTAAGGTCAAGATCAAATTCATATGGAGTACATCCTCTATGCTTATTGATTTCAAGATCAGGTTGATGTCTTAACCAAAGTTCTTTTTTGGACTAGTTCTGAATGTTCAGGATTTTCTGTATTTTAGGAAGTTCAAGAAACTAAGACCAGCTTAGTTGAATCAGCATATTGCTACAGACAATATCCAATTAGAAAATTTTATGATAGGGTTAGGAGTGAGACCTAATAGAGAGCAGATTTACTTAAGAGTAATTTGTGGGTTATTAAATAGGTTTATTCACTATTCATAATATTGCTATACTAGGAGTAGTTGTGTGAAGAGATATTGTGGAGAAGTGTTCAGAAGTTATGTTCAGATTATTCTATATATTCAAGCTGAGATTCTAAGAACTGAGAGAGAGGGTATTTATACTACTAAGCAGCTATCTGAACTGTGCTAAATATGGATATAGCACTTAGCATCTTACTGAGTTGGAATATAGTCATATCACATGAGGCTAATCTAACTATACTAATGACTACTAAGCTACTTATAGATTTAGATACTGTCTGGGTAGTCTTTGATGATATTACCATTAATAGTATTATCTCTGATAAAGTAGTTATCTAGAAAGAGTGGTTTACAGATTATCTCTCTCTGTTCACTGAGATGATAATACATTGAGACATCATTGCCTTTTCATAAGATAGTGTCATCTGTCTCATATGCTGAGTAAGGAGTTGGTGGATGAAGGAGGAGTACATCATCTTTACTTTCATCAGATTCACTGTCTGCATACTTTCTATAGGTTATGGTACTATGAGTTGCAGGGTTGTAGTATGCTGGCAGTTGTGATTCATATTATTTGTACTCAGATAGTAGGGTTGTTGATTTGATCTCAAGGATTATCTGGAGATACAGGTTATATTCTCCAGTCTCTTCATTGTAGTTGAAGTAATCATAAGTGAATACAGGCTGATATTCATACGAGTGATCATTATTCCAATAGGTCTTGTAGGTGGTTATGAACTGTTATAAGTTTATTGATAAGGCTGGCAGGGTGATCAAAGTTGGCAGGGTGATCATAGTTGGCAGGGATCTCTGGCTCAAGATTATGTCAATATCAGAGAGATCATTATCTTCTACTTCATCATCATCAAATCAGATTATATCATAGATATTCTTCATAGTATATTCCACTTGGGGCATTTGCAGAATGTGATCATCAGGGTGTGAGAAGGTTATGCCTGTAGTTTGAATGTACTCAATATACTTGTGGTTGAGTTCTTATATCATGTCATTGATTTGGCCATAGGACAGAGTTGCAACTATTTCAGTAGTAATAGCTTAGAGGTGGGAAATAAAGGGGCTATACTCATAGAAGAGTTCTTGGTGTTTGTAAGTAGGTATTGGGATATCTGAGTAATGTCAGTATCATGGTTGTATTCAACTATGTCTTCTAGAAGGCAGTCAATCTGGTAGTAGCTTGAGATTTGTCTAATTTAGTGGGCCTTGTTAAGTATATTCAGGGGATTCCATCAGGCTTCCATGAAGTAGAGAGGTGCTAAGCTATGGATATTCATGAGAGGTAGAGGAAGTGTGGCTCAGTTGATAATAGTATTCCAAATGTCAGCATGGATACAGTTGTAGATCTCAGTGGTTATGTTTGTGTATATATTTAGGAGTTAAGGTTGTTTGATTAGTTTGTTGTAGTTCTCTGTTTTGATAGATCTCAGTACTTGGTATATATACATTTGGTCCTGATTGATAAGATCCTATTTGTATAAATCTTATATTCTGTGACGTTGAGTTAACTCAGCTTTATATACTGTGACTTCAGTTTGACTCAGCTTTATGATCTTGTAGGTGATTTTCAGATTTGTTCAGAGGTCATGTGTGATTTTGGTAGCTTGTTCAGAGGATGACATATGATTTCAGTGGCTTGAAGGTTATGTACTTACAACTCTCCCCTTCTTAGATTTTGATATCCTCATCAGAGCCTTCTAGTTTTGGTCTCATATTATTATACTATTTGGATCAATGTTTCTATGCAATCAATGTTTAAACCTGAAATATATATATTTATATATATGTATATATCTTATTTGGGAAGTCCAAAAAAGGAAAGGGGTATGAAAAAGAGAAAGGACTATAAAGTCCAGCCCAGTCTAGTAGAAGCAAGTATGGAAAAAA
>RBNI01004237.1:0-14401 GCA_003990745.1 Jimgerdemannia flammicorona | reverse complement strand
CCCCCTCCCTAGTTCCTACAAAAGACACCCTGTCCACCTTCACCACAACTCTACCACTGCTCTTCTCTACAATCCTTCATACTAGTCCCTTACGTCTCCCCCCCTTGGGGCCCCAACCAATCCACTATGCCTTGAAGTGCTCGAGCATCAGTTCCTCCCACCTCACTACCCTCAGTCTCACTGGCCTCCAGGAGCCCTCCTCAAAGATGCTCCACCAGTGTTCCGTGAGCCCCACCCATATGGCGATGGCCCAACCAACCATCAGCCACTCATTCCCCACCCTCCCCACCAGCCTTGACTGCAGTGCTGCCCACCGCCCACTCACCTCAGGGTCAGGCGCCGATACTCCCAACCTCTCCCCCACTACCCTCCAAAAATTCTCCATACTCTCACACTCCCCCAGCCAATGTTCAGGAGTCTGCACCACCCTGCCCTCCTGCCCTACATTATGGCACTCCTCACAATCAAAGACTCTGCCATCCACCAGATGACTAGCCCTAAAGTTTAGCATCACATTTCAATGCAACAGCCTCCACCATACTACCCAGAGTTTTGGTGGGAGCCACCTTGACACAACCTTGATCCAAGACCAGATGCCTGCCCAGTCCCATCTCTCCCTGATCCCAGCCCCTTGCCAGGTCTCCAGCCAAAGGTCCTGCCCCAGACCCCTAAGGCACTCCATACCCTCCTCTAAGCAGAAGTCCTTGACCAGATTCCCTCTCAACAAGAGCCTGTCCCACCGCCACATCTCCAGATCCTAGTCCTCATCCCCTTTCGTACCTTGCCAACGGATCCCAATACGATGGGCCCCATCTACCACTCCCCACCAGAATCCTTTATATTGCATCCTCCAGCTACTATCCAAGGCCACCAAGGACAGTAGATCACCTGAGCCACCCCTTGGCAACACCCTTGCCTCCCACAAATGCTGCATAAGGGGCACCCATTCGCCTCCTCTCAACTCACTGGCCCTCTTCATCCACCATGCCCTCAAGCAGAGTAGCCTCTTGGGAAAATCCACCAGGCCAAGACCTCCACGATCCACAGGAAGTGCCAGTACCTCCCAGCCAATCTGACTCTGGCGTCCAGCCCAGAGCGAAGAGTGGGCCATCTTGAGAAGCTTTTTAACCACCCACTTAGGGAAGTCCAAATGGTAGCCCAGATACCAAAGCTTCGGCATCCAATACACATTCAGAATGGTTACCCTTCCCACCAGTGACACCTGCCTACTACCCCAACTCATCAGTACTTTCCCCCATTCTATCAGCTTGCACTCCCACCACTCCTTGGGAAGTAAAGAGCCATATACTGAGAAAAAGATACCCAAGTACCATACCACTCCTCCAGCTGGGACAATTGTTCCAATGACATCCCCCCCTATGACTCCTTCCCCAAGGACCATTGTCTCATACTTGTGCCAGTTGAGTTTCGCCCCAGAGCATCTCTCATACCACTCAACTGTCTCCTTGAGCATGGCTACATCTGCCACTGAGCCCAACCCAATCACCATATCATCTGCAAAGGCCCCCACCTTCCAATTGATGCCCAAGATATTCAGTCCACCAACTCTGCACCAGATCTGATCCAACAACGGCTCCAGAGCGAAGGTATAAAGGATAGGTGACAGCGGATCTCCCTGAGGCACCCCTCTCCCCAAGGGGAAGGAAGTCCCCCTGTGTCCATTCACCAGAATCGCAGCCCTGCTTCCTTCCAGTAGTTCAATAAGTAACCAACACATGCCCACTGGTACCCCAATGCGCTCCAGTACCTTCTCTAACCATACTCTCCAAACCCTATCATAGGCCTTCTCCTGGTCCAGGAAGACCAAATGGCCATTCACCCCTATAGCCCTAGCACCTTCAATGATACCATGAACCCATGCCATGCCATCTCGGATCAGTTGGCCCCCAATAAATCCTCACTGCTCCTTCCCTAGCACCTGTTGGGCCACCCTCTGTAGTCTCACCACCAGGATTTTGGTGACCAACTTATGGTCCATATCCAGTAGCATAATTGGCCTCCAATTCTTCCAGTCCTCCTTATGCCCTTTGTCCTTGTACAGCAGGGATACCAGCCCCAACTGCTGCCCTCCAATCCACTCTCCATTACTTATGACTGCATCACACATCAGCAACATCTCCTCCAGAACCTCCTCTATGGATGCCATACGTTTCCAAAAGTCCCAAGGCAAACCATCCTCCCCAGGCGCTGTTCTCAGAGTTGTTGATGCCAGAACTCGAAGGATCTCCTCTCCCAAAACTGGTTGACCAAGATCTCCCAGCCCTGCTGCAGGATTCAGGTGCCACTCTTCTAGATGCTGCTCAATGTCCTGTGCCACCTCCCCTCCCTCCTCTTCACTCCAGAGGTTACTCCAATGGGTGCTCAGCTGGGCAAGGATCCCCTGCACACCTAATACCATCTCTCTCTCATTGTTAAGGACTCCTTCCCACTGGTGTCTTGCTCCCCTAGCATGAAGAAGACAGGACAAAAACCTTGTGGGCCTTTCTCCTTCTTCCAATCCCTGCCACTATAGCCTTGCCACCATAGTCTGTGCCTGCACCACTTCCTCTTTCCTCAACAAATCCTGCAGTTCCACCACTTCTAGCTTAGTCCACTTAGCCTTCCAGTCCAATACCCCCTCCTCCTCCAGTAACCCAGCCTAATTCAGAAGTAATCTTTCTAGTCTCCTAGATGCCCATCAGACTTGTCTCCTCTGCTGAGCACCTCACTCCTTCCCCACTTCCCCCCAGTATCTCTGAGCTTCAGATTTCAGTCTATGCCATCTATCTCCAATCCTCATCCCGGCTCACCTTCAGTTATTAACCTTGGATCATACCTCTACTACCCACACATTCCACAGGTCCATCTCATCTAGCAATGAAGAGTTCAGATGCCAATGTCCTGGCCCCTCTCCACTCCCTCCAAACCTCCCACCTCCCCGAATCCCCCAGTGATCTGACCAAGGGCACCACTCGACCTCCATCATCTTCCAAACTGTATCGCCCCAACACTCAGCAGTCAGAACCCAATCAATCCTAGTACCAAGTTCTCCTACCCAGTGAGTATATAAATGTTGATCCCCATTCTGAAGTCGCATGGCATCCACCAGTGAGCTGAGTCTTTCCACCTCTTCCCAGTCCTCTAATCCCCCACTCCTTCCTGCCATACCCCGTCCCCCATCAGTTCTGTCCAGTCTTCTCTCCCATACCATATTAAAGTCACCTCCCAGACAATCTACCCTGGCCTCAACCAAGAGCCCAGAATCCCACAGATCTCCAATCCACTCCACTCGGGTCCCCCTTTCAGGTGGGCAGTAACAAGATCCCACCACAATTGAGTTCCAACCAGGCCTCCACCATGTCTCCCATACTAATCTACTACCCCAATGTCCAGTGTCCGCAATGTTCCCTTTCCCCTTCCTAACCAAGATTTCCACTTTACCCTGCCAAACTACCTCCCCACCCCACTCTCTCATCCATTCCAGTCCATCCTCCTCCCCCTCACACTGTACATCTTGAAGTAAGAAGAGATCCACCTCCAGTTTCTTCAGCCATCCAAAAATCATATGTCGCCTCCCAGTCCCTCTAAGCCCATTGACATTCAAAGAAAAAATATTAGTTGTATTATTTATAGTGAAATATTTGAGAGTGTTGATATTGCCACATCTACAATTTCATGCTCACTTCCTCCCCAATCAGATCCAGGTTCCATTCTGCCACAATCTCATCTTCTACATTTTGCTGTTCATCCAGAGCTGCCAACAATTCTGCATAGTCCTCACCATCCACTATCTCCATTGATGCCCAGTGCTCTTCATACACCACCTACCACTTTTCCAGTCCCTTCCATGGTCCCCACAGTTAAGCTGCCCTTTCATTAGCAATACCCAAGAGCATTGCCTCCCTAGCCTCGGTGACCTCATACTCCTCTGCCTCCAGAAGAGCTGCCATCATCTTATCTCGCAACTTCCTCATGACCTCCTCCCCTCGCAGTACTCGCCCCCAGAATTCCTCACTGATCACCCTAAAGTCAATCTCTCCCAGTTCCTCAGCCACCACATTTTGCAGTGCCCTCAACAGCCACTTCTCCCCCCCAACTATCTCTGCTGCCTGCACCAAATCTGTCTCTCCCTCCTTCCTCTCCTCAGTTCGCACAGACTCATCCCAACCATCCTCTGATACATCCTCCAACTCTCTCTCTCCCATCTCAGGAACACCATACTGGATCTGATTATCATCTGCCATTGCTGTGTCCACTACCACCTCCTCTGGCCCCTGTCCCCCACTCTCCTTTGTCTTCCCCCCTTGCTGCCCAGTCTCTGCCCAGATACTAGCCCTTGCTCCAGCACTCTCCTCTGTGGCCCCCACCCTTTGTCCCCCATCCAAGCTGGCCAGCAAATCCTTCTGCAGCTGTCTCCCCTTTGCCTTCTCCCAGAGCACCTTGTTCATTCACACCTTCCTGCCCTCGATCACCTTCACTACCATCCTAGCCTCATAAGCCCTCCAAGCCCTTTGCCTCCTCTCCACAGCCCCTGCGAGATCCTCAAGTACCTCCAGCAGGTCCTCCTCTTCTTTCTCTGACCCCTTCACCCTTGAAACCTTGCACTCCACTGGGCCCCATTTCAATACCACTGGCCAGTCCCTAGTCTTCCCAGTATTCTCCATCTCAAACAGCCTCAACCGGATGTCCATATCTCCTGTCCTGAGCTCAGTCCCCTCCCATACCCTGAACCCAATGTTGACCACCTCGCTGTACTCCTTCACCACATCTATGACCAGCCTCCTCACCTCCTCCTTCTTCACTGTCAGTAAGTCTGCAATCACCAGATGCACCACTCGAGGATCCCAATGCATACACCTCACCATTGGTACCGAAATCCCTCCAACCACCACACCCTTCTCCACTGCCTCCAGTAGCAAACCCTCTTCTTCAAACCCCACCTCGATGGTCTCCAGCTTCTTCAAGAACTTAACCAAGGCTGCACCCTTCACCTCGCTTGCCAACAGCCCCAGCACCATCTTCGCCATCACTGCCAAGCCATGGAAACACAATGTGATGGTGAATTCTGATCTCGATTTCTTGAGTAATGGGGCTGCTATGAGGCCCATTACACCATCCACCAGGTCCCCAGGTCTCATGCTGCTCCCCTGTCCAGGTCCCCCATCAGCCGTCACATCTGGATTTTTTTCCAGATTGCCCATCACACTGCCATCAACAGTCACCACCTCAGCCACTACACCTCCAGCCCCACTATACTGTCCCCTCAGTGAAGAGGCCTCCTTGCTACTCATGGTAGCAGCCGCCTTCCCCAGCTCCAGCCAGCCATCTAGCCCAGTCACCTGCTTTCCTATCCTGACTTTCTCTGCAAAGGTCATCCTCCCTCCCCCATGTGGCCTTGCACCTCCTCTGCCACCACCCCCGGCCTCGCATCCCCTCATTGAAGTACTTGGCATGCCAATACCAGTACCTTGACCCCCCCAAACATGTTGCCAGTCAAAGGCACTGGGGCCCCCCTGCCCAGTATATTCACCAGAATGCATGTTGCTCGCCATCTTGATAGCACCAATACTTGAAGATATTGTCAAAAGTGTTGTCTGTATCTTATATCACCCGAATGGTACTGGTGAAAGATGATCACATAACTCTGGAAACTGGATCTTATATATCAGCTGACTATACTTTGACCTATATTGGAGGGATGCATTGCAGTATCATATCTCTCAACAATTTTAAACCAAAAATTGGACAAGATAAATAGGAGAAATATGAAATAGCTATTATGGAGATGACTTTACTTCTTTTCAATACTTCTTGCTGGATGTAGTGACAAATTTCCCTACTTCACCCAATTTTTGACCAATTCAATACTCCTTACTGTTTATCTCTTAAGGAAATTTTGGAGGGCATCCTGGCATCCTCAGCATCCTCAGCATCCTTGGCATCTCTGACATCTCTGGCATTCTCAGCATTTCTGGCATCCCCAGCATCCCTGGTATTCCCAGTATCCTTAGCATCCCCAGTATCCCCAGTATCCCCAGTATCTCTAATATTCCCAGCTTTAGCATCCTCATCAGTTTTGAAATTATCTGGAATAGATGGAGGTCAGATGAATCTGAATCAATCTAGAATACATTTTAGACTTGCAGGATTTCAGTTTGAGCAAAATATAACAAAAGTCAGTAACATATTTTTTGGCCAATATGCAAGCTCTCCTACTTATACTGATGAAGATATGATATATGTTTTACTCTGCATCATCAAACATAAAGAACAGTATATCTCAAAATCTGAGGACTTATTCTATAATTTGGCTTATAGCATTGAAGTTCTGCTAGAGTCTAATATGATGATGGTGTTTCATTCAAATTAACTACATGGTTCCACAGTTATTGGAGATGAGGAAGTTTTGAATAGTTTATCTCTAAATATTTGTTACAGAATCTTGAAAGCTGTGTGCTGCTATAATAAAATTTTTAGAAATGTAAGGAAGCAAAAAAATCTATAGATATTTTGTATATTTGGTAGCTGATTTTTGTGTTATGTGTTAGTTTTTGAATATTTGGTAGAAGTTTGGCAGATATAGTATCCTTTCTTCAGGTTTTTTTTCAATTAAAGAATTACCCTTTTTGTGGGTCTGTTAATTTGTACTAGTTGACTCCCAGTTTAGTTTGGTTTATTATCTGAAAAATTTACCAGGATTCCAGCTCTTAAGATAAATTTGAGCTGGCTCAAATTGACCTGAACTAATTGTGTAATAAATTTGAATTTGAGCTGATTCAAATTCATCACATGATAAATTTGAAATTATTCAAATTTATCATATGATGAATTTGAACTGATTTGAATTCATTACATGATAAATTCAGATCATTATATGATGAATTTCAACTGGCCTAAATCAGTCATGTGGTTAGAAAATTTAAATCAGATTTGAATTTCCTTGACTCAATCAGAGCACTAAGTAAAAATAAAGGATATAGATAGATTCCATTGGTGAAAACACTCAAATATAGATGAAAAAATAATATATAGACTATATAAATAATAATTAAATATAATACTTGAAGAGAGAAATATAATATATTATTTTTCTATATTATTTTTATTATAAAATATTATATAATTACCTATTACTAATATATACTTACTATTCTATTATAGATATATAGGTAAAAATACTTATTTCTTAAGTATATTACTTAAATATAATTTTGAGAAAGACTTTAGTATTTTAGATATATAGTTTTGTTTTCTATATTTTTTCTTATATAATAATACTATATATCTATTGGAATAGCAACTCAATATATAGATATATGACTTTATACCATATGTATGCCATTTTATTAGTTTTATGTCATTTAAGTAATATATGAAATACATGACTTAGATATTTTGAATAAATTACTTCTTCTATTTATCACAACAGGTTATGAGCCCTGTTAACAACTGAGTGACTATATAGCTCAATTAGTAGTGAGTCCCAGTTAGTGGCTAGAACACCTCTAGTTTATATACTATACTAATAAATATGAGTATGAGCTAGAGCACTAAGATGGGTATCTCTATAATAGCCTTCCAGTAATAAAAAATGCAGTTCTACTATAAGAGAAGTCTGCTAATAGTGATAATAAAGTCCTTTCTAGTAGCAGAGATAATTACAAAGATACTCACCCAGGTGTTTGAGGAAATTATAAATTCTCCCAGGTAGTAGATAAAGTTCTCTCTAGTGTTAAGGTAATTATAAAGTTCTCTCTAGTATTAAGACAATTATAAAGTCCTCCCTGGTGGAAGAAGGTGATTATGACAAAGGTGTCTGTCCAGGTGTTTGAAGCAATTACTGAAGTTCCCTCAGATGGCAGGTAAAGTCCTCTCTGATGTTGAGGCAATTATGAAGCCCTTTTAAGTAGTTGAGACAATTACAACAATAAGAATACCAGCTAACAAGGCCAGAAAAAATACAGCAAATGAGATCAGTGACATGCTCAGCAATGAGGCTACAGAAAAGACCAACAGACCAAGGTCAGAAAAGGTCAATAAGATGAATAAGCCCAGATGAGTTCAATGTAGCAAATAAAGCCGGCATAGATAATAAGATCAAAAAGTATAGATGAGACAAATACTAACAAGGTCCAAAGAACTGACAAAGTCAGTATACATGAGACCAGTAATAAGGTCAGCAATGAGACTGATAAGGTCAGCAAAATGGTCAGCAAAAACTCAGCAAACAAGATCAGTGACATGGCTAGCAATGAGGCTACAGAAAAGACCAATAAGGCCAATAAGATCAAAAGCACAGATATGGCAAATGAAGCCAGTATAGATAACAAGATCCAAAGTACAGATAATAATAACAACAATGGGGACAAACCCAAACCCAAGCTTAGTATGAGTACTGCTAACAATATCAGCAGTATGAATACTACTAACAATATCTAGTGCAAATAGCACAACAATCAATGCAACAATATCCAGCATTTTGGCAAAGTCTAGCAGTTAATAATTAGATACTTTTCAGGTTCTTAAAAGTCTTGTATTATATATATATTGACATCTCTCATCTATGAGCAGATTATATACATTATATATTATATAGATATTATGGAATGTGGCATGCCTTCTCTTGGTACAATTCACATTACACAAACTTCAAGCAACAGTTTTCAACATAACTTGGAGAAAAGGTATTATAAAAATGTCATCAAGCAAGAGTTCTGACAGGTATGCTGGATCAGGTGGACCTGGGGCTTTTGGCTGGCAGCATGTGGGGAGAGGGCATGGATTGGGGATGGGGGCTTTTGGAGAGTTGAAGGATGACAAAGGCTCTGGAGGAGGACTGGTGTCTGGTGGATCTGGGGGAAAGCCTGGTCTCTCCAGCTTTACCAACAAGGTGAAGGCAAGTAGGTGGCCTACTGGAACCAGGGCTGGCACTGCTGAGGGGAAGGGCAAGGCTAGCATCAAGAGGGGGAGTGGCCCTCAGGGGGGAGATGTGAGTGTAGGGGCTGGAGGAGCTATGGCTAGGGGTGTGACTGTTGATGAGAGTGTGATGGGGGATCAGGAAAAAAAAAGAGATATGATGGCTAATGGTCAGGTGGGACAGGGGTTCTCAATGCAGAAGGGGGATCTGGCAGATGGTATAATGGGGCTGGCAGTGGCCTCATTGCTCAAGAAGTCGATCTTGAAGTTTGCAGCTACCTTGTGCTTTCAAGGCTTGGCAGTGATAGCAAGGATGGTCCTGGGGCTTATTTTGAAGCAGGTGGCTGGGGCAGCCTTGGTGAAGTTCCTGAAGGGTCTGGAGGGGGTTGAGGTAGGCTTTGAGAAGGCAGGCCTGCTGGACGAGGCCCTGAAGACTAGAGTAGTGGTTGGGGAAGTGGTGGTCCCCATGGTGTGGTGCTTGAGGTGGGACCCCAGGGTGGTACAGCTTCTGGTGAGGGGGGTGCCGATGGTGATGAAGGAGGAGACTAGGAGGAGGGTGGAGGAGGTGATGGTAGAGTATAGTAATGTGGTGGACATTGGCTTCCAGATGTGGGAGGGGACCATATTCAGGATGGGTGACATCAATGTCAGGATTAGGCTGATGGGGAAGGAGGCCACAGAAAAGATAAGTGACTGGCCCTCAGTACTAATGTGGAGGGCTTTTGTCTGTAAGGTATCAAGGGTAAAAGGGAGTGAAGAGGAGAAGGAGGACTTGTTGGAGGCTCTGGAGGAGTTGAGTGGTATAGTTGAGAGGAGGGCAAAGGCCTGGAGAGTGTTTGAGGAATCAACACATCTGGAGATTATGGATGGGAAGCATATTCACACTGACAAGAGGCAGTGGGAGCAGGCCTGGGGGTGCAAGAGGCAGAGGAAGCTATTGGCAAGTAGGAAAGGAGGGACAAAGAAGAAGGTAGATGGGGCTGAGGTGTCTGAAGGCATTGAAGCCAGTGTCTGAACTAGTAAAGGAGAAGGGGAGGTGGAGGCAAATGAGGAAGGAGCTGGGAAGGTGCCGAGCAAGGACTCCTATACAGATGGCACATTCAAAGTCTGGGAGCAGGATTTGGATGCCACCTCCCCCCCTCTTATCAGGAGGGGCCCAGCTGTGAAGAGAGGGAAAACAGAGGATGTGCTGATACAGGGGGTCCAGCGAGTGCACTTTGGGGTCCCTGATATGGTGAAAGGGGGCCAGGTAGTGGTGGTTGGCAAGGACGAGCTGGTGGATGTCCCTAAGGAGGAGTGGGATGAGGCTGCCAGTGTAGGAGCAGATACCACAATATTGGATACAGGGCAGCCAGAGACTCTGAGAGGGAAGGAGGTTGGGAACCTGCTATAGATGAGTAAGGTGATAGATAACCTCGCAGCTGAGGAGTTGGGAGAGGAGGACCTATGTGTGATGCCTGAGGAGTATTGGGCATAGATTCTGCATAGTGATGGGGTAGTGGAGGCGCTGAAGGTGGAGATTCTGGCGATTTTTATGAAGGAGGAGGGATATGAGGTTGATATGGTAAAAGAGGAGGAGCTGGCAGTTGTTGCTGGTGAGCGGGCTGCCTACTGTTAGGCAGAGCATCATGGTTTACAGCTCTGGCAGAAGACCTGTCTGGAGTATTGTGAGGACTTTGAGGAGAGAGAGGATGGGGCAATGGCTGAACTTCTGGGAGGGTTGGAGGCACAGAAAGCTGAGAAGAAAGAACTGGTGGCAGAACATGACTTGGACTTGGCACAGGAAGAGTTGAATGTGGATTTGTAGAGGATGTGAGCAATATATAACATTATTTCTTATGAACAGTACAACCAATATTTTCTCTTTGAATGTGAATGGGTTAAGGGGTTCTGGGTGGCATAAGAACATTTTGACTTAACTCAAGGAATTAGAGACTGATCTCTTTTTACTGCAGGATGTACAGTGTAAGGATGAGGATGATCAAGTGGAGTGGACTAGAGAATGGGGTGGGGCTACTGCTTGGTTTGGCAAAGTGGTGATTCTGGTGAAGAAGGGTAGAGGAGATCTGGGGGGAATCAGGAACTGGGGTGATCGATTGGTCTGGGGAGATTGGAATCAGCCAGAGTGGGAATCAGTGAGAGTTGGCTCCTGTTACTGCCCTGCAGTTAGGGGTGAGAGAATTATATGGATTGAGGAGCTGCTGGAGGAGGGTATTCTCTTGGAGGAAGGAGTCAATATTCTGGGTGGTAATTTTAATATGGTTTGGGATCCACATCTAGATCGAACTGATGGAGGGAGAAATGCAAGTAGGAGGAGTAGTAGCCTGGAGGCATGGGAGGAGGTGAAGAATCTTAGTTCCTTAGAGGATATGGGCAGAACATGGTGGGGTGACACCAGGGTCTACACACATTGGGTAAATGGCTTAGGTACAAGGATTGACTGGATACTGACAGCCAAATATTGGGGTGCTGATGTTTGGAAGACTTTGGAGGTAGAGTGGTGCCTATGGTCTGATCACTGGGGACTGTTGGGGCAGGGGCAGTTTTGGGGAAGTGGAGATGGACCCAGACATTGGCACCTTAACTCCTCCCTACTAGCTGAGAAGGGGTTGTAGGACTCAAGGGTGGAGGATGTACAGGTGAAGGTTCCTATCTGGAGGCATGAGGGTTTGTCTGTGGGTGTCCAGTGAATGAAGTTAAAGGAGGCTGTAAGGGTTTATTGGAGAGGAGCTGGTAGAGAGGCTGGGAGATAGAGGAGGAAGCACATATGGTATGCTTCAAATAGACTGATGAGATTGCAGATGGAATGGGCAGACTTGCTTTCTTCTGTTGAGATGGATGATTGGAGGTTAGAGTGGGTGAAATTGGAGGTAGTAGAACTGCAACAGGTGTTGAGAGAGGAGGAAGAGATTCATATGCAAGGGATGGCTGCCAGATTACGGTGGCAGGAGCTATAGGAGGGGGAGTGGCCTACTAGGTACTTGTCTAGACTCCTCAAAGCTAAGAGGGTGTGACATAGGTGGGATGGGGTCTTGGATGCCAAGGGGAATATGGTACATGGCATGTAACAGATCTTAGAGGTTTTAAAAGAGAGTTGGTAGGGTCTGTGGAGTGAGGAAGGAGGGGGTGTAGAGGAAGAGACAATTGGTGATGCCCTGGAAGAGTGGGAGCTGCCGCAGGTAGAGAGACTGGGTGACCTGATCTTACCAGTCCAAGAGGAGGAGATCCAGGGGGTCCTTGTAGCAACTAAGCTAGGGATGGCACCAGGGGAGGATGGATTGCCTTGGGACTTCTGGAAGAAGATGGCAAAGGTCCCTGAAGTGTTAGGAGAGATGGCTGCTCTCTGTACAGAAGGTTGCTCAACAGGTGCTGGGGGAGGAGCAGCAGGGCTTTGTAGGAGGAAGCCTTATCAGGGATAGGACTGCCTGGGTGCTTGGCATCATAGAAGGGGCCTGGGCTTGTAGATTGGATGGTAGACTGGTCTTTCTGGACCAGAAGAAGGCCTATGACCATATTCAGTGGGTATGGCCTGGCAAGGTGCTGGATAGAATTGGTGTTCCACAATGGTTTAGGGCTTCTATGTTGAAGTTGTTAGAGGGCAGTAGGGCAGTACTAATGTGCAATGGTCACAGGGGTTTGGTATTTCCCTTGAGAAGAGGAGTTCCTCAAGGAGACCCACTGTCTCCTATTCTTTATACCCTTTCACTGGAATCTTTGATGGATAGGATTCGTAGAAAGGTGGCCAGGCTCTATATGTATGGGGTAGTGTGGAAGGTGGGGGCCTTTGCACATGATATGATAGTTGGACTTGGATCAGTGGCAGATATAGAGGTACTTAAGGAAACAGTGGAATGGTATGAGACATACTCTGGGGCGAAACTCAACTTGCATAAGTGTGAGACAATGGTGTTGAGGAATGGGCTAGTAGGAGGGGATGTCATTGGAACAATTGTCTCCATGGGAGAGATAGTGTGGTATCTTAGTATCTTCCTTTCTGTATATGGGTTAGTCTTACCATGGGTATGGTGGGAGAGGAGGGTAGCTGTTTGGGAGGAGGCTCTTAGAGGTTGGAGGGGTCATCACATCTCTCTGGCAGAGCAGGTATCAATCTTGAATGTTTACTGGTTCCCCAAGCTGTGGTATGTAGCATATCACTTAGACTTTTCAGCCTGGGTGGTGAAGAGGCTGATGAAACTGGCTAGAGATTGGATTTGGGCAGGAAGAAGGTCCCAGATCAGTTGGGATACCCTTGTGGAGCCAGGGATTAGGGGAGGCCTAGGTCTGGTAGATTTCCCTAAGTGGCTACACTGTCTGTGAGCCTGGTGGTTGAAAAGCTGCAGGGAGAAGGTTGGGTATTGCTGATGTAGAAGGTGTAGGAGATGAGATTCTCCCAGCTCCTTTCTCTGCTACCTTACTGGTCGCAAGGTTTGGTAGGCAACCTTCTGAGTCCCCTTTCCCCTAGTATTACCCCCTCTACCTTGGGTTGGTTTGCTGTGCCTGCAGGGGTATGGTGGGAGGAGGGCAATGGTGATGAGTTGCCCCTTTATCAGTGTCAGATCGGTGCTTCCTCCACTTTTTCACAGATTCTGGTGCCTTCAGCTATGTCTGGGGTATATCTGTTTTGGTGCGGTACCTTCTTCCTTTTGCCGTCACCAACAAGGAGTTGTCTCGGTGTGTCTCGGAGTACGTAGGGAGTCAGCTGACCTTGGGCATCAAGTGCTCAGTGTAGGTTATCTGCAGGTCTTCGGTGCCTGTGGTGGGGCCCTCTGGCTTTGGCGAGCTTCCCGGCAAGCGTGGTTCTGGCATAGGTGACTGCTTTTTGGGTGTTGTTGGGATGGGAGGGGAGATGGCTGTCACAGATAGGAGGAAGGGCGATAATGGTGAACCAGTAGGGTGCCAGGCTAGGGGCAGTCATCGGGGCTGGGGCAGGTGCTACTTCAGTGGGGCCTTTTGATTGGTGCGGCGTGGTTAGGTGGTAGGTGATACTCTTGGCTTCTTTTGGCGGGTAGCGGGGTGAGGCCCCAGTCGTCGGGTGGGGTCGGGGGGCCTGAGGCTACCCATTTCAGGTGTCTTGGCTGTACTCAACTGGAACTGGGAGCTGACACAGCAACGTGATCGAGGCCCACAGGCTTGAGTAGTGGGGTATTGGGGGTTTTCTCCTACCTCACGTGTAAGTCCTTTACTCACCTCAACTGGGAGAACCAGGCCCTACCCACCGTGTTGTACTTTGATGAGGGTTTTTCTTTGCCTGTCATTCTCTTTGGGGTGGCAGGGGCTATTCTATTCAGCTCGGGCATGGCCTTGTACATACGTTGGGTTCTTAGGCATGCGCTTTCGGTCATTAGCATATGGTTGGGTTTCCCCTGGTGGTAGGGAGAGCATGGTGCGCAGAATGAGGTGCGGGCCAACATAGGCCCTGCTGCACCTGGCATGGTCGAGCTGCTGGACAATAGCTAGCCTAGGTTAATGGGGGGGCAGTGCTTGG
>RBNI01004236.1:0-14405 GCA_003990745.1 Jimgerdemannia flammicorona | reverse complement strand
AAAAAAAAAAAAAAAAAAAAAAAAAAAAAAAAAAAAAAAAAAAAAAAAAAAAAAAAAAGAGATACAATATAGAAATTCAATTTTTTGAAGTATTCTTATATTATATAGAGCAACTTGGCTACTATTTTGTTAACTTGATATTCTTTTCTATTAGCTATAGAAATCTTGAATTCTACTTGTCATAGTAGACTGATAGAGATGATCTTCAGTTCCTTTACTAGTTCTTTATGATGAAGTTATCAGATATACTACTATTGATAAGAATATCTATTTCTCATTCTTTGACTTTTCTTTTGAATAGTAATAGACTAGTCTTAATGATACTGATATTATTCTTATGGCTTATACTTCTAGTACTTTCAAATTCTTCAGTACTTCAAGTAGTTTCTTTTAGGTTTGTGATTTCTTGATTACCAGTACCTTGACTTATTCCAGAATTAGTTGTGTAACCTAGTCTTACTTCTTGATTTCAAAAAGTTATATATCATTATTAATTAGCAGTACTTTGATTTCTCTACAATAATCTGAGTCAATCACTCCTATATTCAGATCAATATAGTATTTGGTACTAAGACCTGATTATGGTATAATTTTTCTATAATATTTTTTGGATATCTGTATAACTAGCCTAATGACTATAAGTTGTCACAATTCTGTAGAAATTGTTATATCTTAAATAGCTGCTAGATCTAACCTAATTGCTTCTGAAGTTTTTTACTTTAGTGTAATAATATCAAGATATAGTTTTAAACCATCAGATAAACTTCTTCAGTTTGAGTAATGGGTATTACTATTTTCTTCTTAGTGATAGCCAGAGCCTTCTTTGTTTCTGTCTTATCCTTGGTCTTCTTTAGATATTTAGCCACAATATATTCTTCTTCTTTATAATAGAAACAGGTTTTGCTCTTGCACAGTTTTTTCTTTCTTCTAATGTGAGTCTTAATTTAGTAATAATGTCTAAATCTATTAGAGTGAGTCTTATAACCTTTCTAAGTTGTCTATATCCTTATTGGAATTTCTTGAATTATTCAGAGAAATAGTTTCTTCTAAAAGAATTGTATCAAAGCAGGTAACAATCAATATTACTTCTTTGATAGTATTTAGATCTCATAGATCTACTTCTTATCTAGTGTAATTCTTGAATTCTCATATATATCTATTAAGATTTTCAGCTTTGCTAATATTGTTGATCTCTAAAGCTATACTTATAAAGATAGCAATATAGCTCTTGACTGATCCTATTTGTTACAGATAGTGCTCCTAATGAGTCAATTTAATCTGAATTGGATTCAGATTGATTCGGATTGAATCCCATCCAGATCAACTCGGATGGATTCGAATCAACCATTGTTTTGATTTCCAAATTAGACAATTAAATGTTTACATCAATAACTCGATGAATAATCATCCAAATTTGATGATCTTGGTGTCATTCGAAAGCTCTTAATAAGGCCTATCTATTGATACCAAGAACATTGAAATCAGATCATGTGTTGCTGAGTTATGAAGGAACCCGTCTGAGTTGCCGATTTTGGAAATTTTGTCAAATAGAACATTTTCCTAAATATCCCGGCAACGCGTAATCCGATTTTAATGTTCTTGGTATCATTAGAAAGGCCTTATTAAGGGCTTTCAAATGACACTAGGATCATCAAATTTAGATGATTATTCATCGAGTTATTGATGTAAACATTTAATTGTCTAATTTGGAAATCAAAACAATGGTTGATTCGAATCCATCCGGATGGGATTCAAATCCCATCCAAGTTGATCCAGATGGGATTCGAATCCATCTGAATCCCATCTGGATTGACTCGTTCGGAGCACTAGTTACAGAGATGCTAATTTGTCTCTGGCTATCTTTTTTGAGTTGATGGGCTTAAACTACTATATAAGTTAGTCTTGAAATGTTTCTCAGTCTGGAAGGTCTTCCTCCTTGTCTCTGGCTATTTGAACTCTTATTTTTCACCAAATAGCTATATTTTCTCATAGTAGTACTCCTGTATAAGCAACTGACTTCTCATTTGATATATTCATTATTGCTAAGTACTAATTCATATTGAAGAGTCAGGTTTCAATATCACTACTTCTTCTATTATAGAGTTTAGGTAGTAATAACTTGAGATAAGTTTTCTTATCTATAGTAAAGGGGCCTATTGCTTTTAGAATCTGATGTTATCTCTATTACTTATATATTTGCTTATGTCTCTTAGTAGGCCTACATTAGCTATACTATTTATTCTTAGAACTATTATACATTTTCTACAGAGGCTATGATGTTGAAAATAATTGTACTAGTAAGAGAGTGAGATTTAACTTTTCTACTATTATTAATTATAATAAATATATATATTATAGAGAACAATTATGCTTATTGAAGTATAGGTATACTTTGATATAGTTAAGTTAGATGAAATCTAAGACTTAGACTATATATCAGCAAATGTCCAAATAGAAATATATAACTAAATATAAGAAATAGAACTTGAGAAGTTCAATTGCCTTTGGAAGATACAAGTAACTATATAATAACTAGACTGAACTTTATTGAAGTATTCAGAGAGGATATTTATATAAGAGAAATAGAAAGAAAATGAAACAGATAGAACATTTACTAAGCTAAATACTGAGCAATAAGTCATACTTAGTAGAACTTGGTAGAATATTATAGAGAGTTACTAAGCATAAATTAGTAATTGATAGAATCTTGGCTAAACTATTTAAGTAACAGGTTCTTGGTAAATGACTAAGTACTTCTGTACTATTCTAAGCTATTCTGAAATGATCTACTGAGTAATATGACAAAGAAAATATGATAATTTAACAAAAAAAAAAAATAGAATATAATAATAAACCTCTGGAAATTCTGATAGAAATTCTTATGGAAATTTCTACAGAATTTCTAACTAGTAGTTATAGTTACCTAAAGTAGTATAATTATATATAGATATATCCAGTATACTATATTTTATCATAGTCTTCAAATATATATAAATATTCTCTATACTGAGTGTATTGTAACCTCAGCATCACTTTCTTCAAATATAAGAATAAAGTAGTATTCTTATCACAAAAAATCATCAGATCTAACTTGTTAATAATTCTGAGTCTAATTAACTTAGAATATAAGTATGGCCTTTTTACCAGTACAAGAACTTAAAAGTAATATCTAAACTCTCCTATAATAGGCAATTAGAACTCAGTGCTTTCTTAAGAGCTCAAAACTTATGACCAATAGTCACTATTGATTATTTACAATATATCAGTATATAGTTTTATTATAATTTGGTAGCAGCAGCAGTTACTCTCTACCTATAAGCAATCTTCTTTCAATAAATCTATTATAAATAATCAGAACCAGTCAATATTACTAATATTGTCAGTAATAATTAAGAAGTATCTTCACTCTGAATACTCCCCAGACTCAAGTCAAAGAATCTAATAGAATTATTACCAAGTAAACTAAAATCTACACCAATGAAGAGGAGTTTGACAAACTCAACAATAAAACCATTCAAGAAGTATTTAACACTTTCCTCACACTCAATAAAGAAGTTTCCTATACTATTGAACTTAAGAAGAAATTCAACAAACTAGTTAGTACTCACTTTTATAAGAAATATATATAAGCACTATCCCTCATCACCTTTCTCCTGTACAATTCACATTACACCAATCTCAAGCAATGGTTTTCAATACAACTTAGAGAAAAGGTATTATAAAAATATCATCAAGCAAGTGTTCTGATGAGTGTGCTATATCAGGTGGACCTGGGGCTTTTAGCTGGCAGAATGTCAGGAGGGGTTATGGTCTGGGGATGGGGGCCTTTGGAGGGTCAAAGGGTGGTGAGGGCTCTGGAGGTGGACTGGTGTCTGGTGGCAATAGGAGGAGGCCAGGTCCTCCAAGTTTTGCAGATAAGGTGAAGGAGAGTGGGTGACCAGCTAGATCTAGAGTTGGTACTGCTGTGGGAAAAGGCAAGGAGAGCCTAGGGAGGGGGGGAGGTACTCAGGTGGGAGATGTGAGCATAGGTGCTAAAGGGGCTGGGGCTGGGGGTGGGACTGCTGATGGTAGTGTAATGGATAATTGGGAAAAAAAAAGAGATGTGACAGTTGATGGCAGTGTGGGGCAGGGGTTCTCGATACAGAAGGGGGATCTGGCCAATAGTGTAATGGGGCTGGCAGTGGCACTGTTACTTAGGAAATCGATCTCGGAGTTTGCAGTGACACTATGCTTCCAAGGCTTGGCAGTGACAGCGAGGATGGTCTTGAGGCTTATCTCGAAGCAAGTGGCTGGGACTGCCTCAGTGAAGTTCCTGAAGGGTCTGGAGGGGGTCAAGGTAGACTTTGAGGAGGTGGGCCTACTGGAAGAGGCTCTGAAGAATGGAGTGGCAGTTGGGGAGGTAGTAGTCCCCATGATACACTGCCTGAGATGGGATCTCAGGGTGGTACAGCTGTTGGTGAAGGGGGTGCCAACAGTGACAAAGGAGGAGACTAGGGGGAAGGTGGAGGTAGTGATGGCAGAGTATAGCAATGTAGTAGATGTTAGTTTTTAGATATGGGAGGGGACATCCATTAGAACTGGTGATATGGATATGAGGATTAGACTGGTAGGAAGAGAAGCCATGAGGAAGACGAGTGACTGGTCCTTAGTATTGATGTGGGGGGCTTTTGTTTGTAAGGTATCAAGGGTGAGAGGGAATGAAGAGGAGGAAGAAGACTTGTTGGAGGCTCTGGAGGAGTTGAGTAGTGCTGTTGAGAGAAGGGCAAAGGTCTGAAAATTGTATGATGAGTTGATGTATCTGGAGATTGTAGATGGAAAGTGGATTTGAACTGACAAGAAGCAGTGGGAGTGGGCCCAGGAGCACATGAGGCAGAGAGAGCTGTTGGCAAGTATGAGAGGAGAGGCTAAGAAGAAGATAGATAGAACTAAGGAGTCTGGAGGCATCAAAGCTAGTGTCTGGGCTAGTAAAGGAGGAGGAGAGGTAGAGGGAAACATGAAAGAGACTGAGAAGGTACTGAACAAGGACCCCTATGCAGATGGTACATTCGAGGTCTGGGAGCAGGAGTTGGATGCCACCCCCCCTCTCTTATCAGAAGGGGCCCAGTGGCAAAGCGAGGGGTGGCAGAGGATATGATGATGCAGGGGGCCCTGCAAGTACACTTTGGGGTCCCCAATGTGGCAAAAGTGGGCCAGGTGGTAGTGGTTGGTGAGGATGAGCTGGTGGATATCCCAGAGGAGGAGTGGGATGGGCTGCCAGTGTAGGAGCTGACACCACAATGTTGGATGCAGGGTGGCCAGGGACTCCTAGAGGGAAGGAGGTGGGGAACCTGCTGTGGATGAGCAAGGTGATGAATAACCTCACAGCTGAGGTATTGGGAGAAGTGGATCTACATGTAATGCCTGAGGAGCATTGGGCATAGATTCTGTGTGGAGATGGAGTGGTGGAGGCGCTGAAGGTGGAGGTTCTTGCAATCTTCCTGGAGGAGGAGGGATATGAGGTTGATGAGGTGAGGAAGGCAGAGCTGGTGGTTGTTGCTGATGAGTGGGCTGCCTACTGTTGGGCAGAGCATCATGGTTTGCAGCTCTGGCAGGAGACCTGTCTGGAGTATCATGAGGACTTTGAGGAGAGAGAAGATGGGGTGATGGTGGAACTTCTGGGAGGGTTGGAGGTACAGAAAGCTGGAGAATGGGAACTAGCTGCTGAATGTGACTTAGACTTGGTGCAGGAGGAGCTGAATGCAGACTTGTAGAGGATGGGATCACTATATAACATTATTTCTTATGAACAGTACAACCAACATTTTCTCTTTGAATGTGAATGAGTTATGGAGATCTGGATGGTATAAGAACATTTTTACTTGGCTCAAGAGATTGGAGGCTGATCTCTTTTTACTACAGGATGTACAGTGTGAGGATGAGGATGATTGGGTAGAGTGGACTAGGGAATGGGGTGAGGCTACTGCTTGGTTTAGAAAAGTGGGAAATCAGGAGCTAGGGTAATTGCTTGGTCTGGGGAGATTAGCATCGGCCAGGGTGAGAGTCAGTGAGGGTTGGCTCTTGCTACTGCCCAGCAGTTAGGGGTGAGAGGATTGTGTGGATTAAGGAGCTGCTGGAGGAGGGTATTATCTTGGAGAAAGGGGTCAATGTTCTTGGTGGGGACTTTAATATGGTTCAGGATCAGCATCTAGACAGAACTGATGGAGGAAGGAATGCAGGAGAGAGAAGTGGAGGTCTGGATGTATAGGAGGAGGTGGAAAATTTGAGCTCTTTAGGGGATATGAGCAGAACATGGTGGGGTAACACCAGAGTCTACACACATTGGGTGAATGACTTGGATACAAGGATTGACTGGATTCTGACAGCCGAATGTTAGGGTTCAGATGTTTGGAAGACATTGGAGGTAGAGTGGTGTCTGTAGTCTGATCACTGGGGACTCTTGGGGCTGGGGCAGTTTGGGAGAAGTGGAGATGAACCTGGACATTGGTACCTTAACTCCTCTCTGCTGGCTGAGAAGGGGTTGTGGGACTCATGGGTGGAGGACATTCAGACAAAGGTTTTTATCTGGAGGCATGAGGGTTTGTCTGTGAGTGTCTATTGGATGAGATTGAAAGAGGCTGCAAGGGTCTATTGGCAAGGAGCTGGTAGAGAAGCTGAGAGACAGAGGAGGAGGTGCACAAGGTGTGCTTTCAGCAGGCTGAGAAGAATGCAATTGGACTGGGCAGATTTGCTTACTTCTGATGGGGTGGAGGATTGGAGGATAGAGTGGGTGAAGATGGAGATAGTGGAACTGCAACAGGTGTTATGAGAGAAGGAGACTCATATGCAAGGAATGGCTGCCAGGCTAAGGTGGCAGGGGCTTGAGGAGGATGAGTGGCCTACTAGATACTTGTCAAGACTCCTCAAAGCTAGGAGGGTATGACATTGGTGGGATGGGGTCTTAGATGCTGAGGGGGACATGGTGTATAGCACACAACAAATCTTAGGGGTTTTGAAGGAGAGATGGCAGGATTTGTGGAGTGAGGGGGAAGGGGGTGCTGATGAGGAGGCAATTGAAGACACTCTAGAGGAGTGGGGGCTGCCACAAGTAACAGAACTGGGTGACTTGGTCTTACCAGTACGAGGAGAGGAGATCCAGAGTATCCTTGCAGCAACTAAGCTTGGAATGGCACCAGGGGTGGATGGGCTACCATGAGACTTCTGGAAGAAGATAGTAGAGGTCCCTGGAGTTTTGGGTGAGATGGCTGCTCTCTGTGACCATGTTCTTCAGAGTAGTGAGTGGGTTGGAGAGCAGGACCTTGGGCTGGTGGCCTTATTGTACAAAGACAAGGGGAGGAGGGAAGACTGGAAGAATTGGAGACCAATCATGCTTCTGGATATGGACAGAAAGATGGTGACTAAGGTGATTGTCACAAGGCTGCAGAAAGTTGCCCAACAGGTGCTGGGGGAGGAGCAGCAGGGCTTTGTTGGGGGCAGACTTATAAGGGATAAGACTGCATGGGTGCATGGTATCATTGAAGGGGCCTGGACTTGTGGACTAGATGGAAGGTTGGTCTTTTTGGACCAGAAGAAGGCCTATGACCATGTATGGCAGGTTTGGCTAGGCAAGATATTGGATTGCATTGGTGTTCTCACAAGATTTCAGGCTTCTATATTGAATCTGCTAAAGAGCAGTCAGGTGGTACTGATGTATAATGCTCACCAAGATCTGGCATTCTCCTTGAGAAGAGGAGTTCCTCAGGGGGACCCTCTTTCCCCTATTTTCTATGCTCTTTCATTAGAGCCTTTGATGGATAGGATTCACTGGAAGGTGGCAGGGCTCTCTATATATGGTATAGTGTGGAAGGTGGGAGCCTTTGCTGATGACATGGTGGTTGGACTTAGGTCTGTGGCAGATGTTGAGGTACTTAAGGAGATAGTGGAATAGTATAAGGCTCACTCTGGGGCAAAGCTCAACTGGCATAAGTGTGAGATGATAGTGCTAGGGAATGGGCTAGTAGAGGGGGACATCATTGGAACAATTGTCCCTACTGGTGAGGTGGTATGATATCTGGGCATCTTCCTTTCTATATATGGTTCAGTCTTGCTGTGAGTGTGGTGGAAGAGCAGGGTGACCATTTTGGGAGAGGCCCTTCAAGGCTGGGGAGGCTGTCATATCTCTCTGGCAGGGTGGGTGTCAATTCTGAATGTCTACTGGTTCCCCAAGCTATGGTACATGACCTATCACCTAGACTTCCCAGCTTGGGTGGTGAAGAGGCTGACAAAGGTAGCTAGAGATTGGATTTTGGTAGGGAGGAGGTCCCAGATCGGTTGGGATACTCTTGCAATACTGATGATCAGAGGAGGTCTTGGTCTTGTGGATTTCCCTAAGAGGTTGCACTGCTTGTGAGCCTGGTGGTTGAAGAGGACTGCTGAACTGCAGGGAGGGGGTTGGGTGCCACTGCTGCAGAAGGTGTGGGAGATGAGAACCTCCCCTTGAGGGTCCTCGGGAGATCTGCTCTCTTTGGTGGGGCTGAATGGAAATCAGTAGCTATAGTTTAAAGGCTTTTGGTGGGGGGTGGTAGATGGAGCACACTGAATTGGCCTGTGCTGGCAAGGCAATGAGAGGGAGGTAATGTGGGGTCCAGATGAGATAGACTGCTCCTGGGGGGTACTTCACTTACTGAGTTTGATATTAGGGATAGAGTGGAGTATCAGCAGAGTCTTGGCCAAGATCTTTGGCCAAGTGGCTGGCAGGTAGCAGGGATTAGTAAGGAGTGGAACTGGGCAGATATCTGGTCTTGGAGTGCTGAGGTGTAGAGATGGCTTCCTCCCAAGTACTGGGTGATATGGTGGCAAATGCTGTAGAGGAATGTCATGTTGAATTTCCACACTGGGCATCTGGTGGATGGTGGCCATTTGGATTGTGAGGAGTGTTTCAATGTAGGGCAAGCTGGGGGACTTGTGTAGATGCCAGAACATTGGCTAGGAGAGTGTGAGGTTTTGGGGGACTTTTGGGTAGAAATAGGAAATAGACTGAGTGTGGAGCAAAGGCTGGTGGGTGAGGGAGACTGCTGGGAGGACTTGAGATCTTGGCTAGTAGGTGGTGTAGGTAATAGTTGACTCACTATAGAGTGGGTGTTAGCAGTGTGGGTGGGACTGGCTGGATATTGGCTTTTTGTATTTGAGGAGAGAAGGCAGATGGGGATACAGAAGAAGGTATTATGGTGAGAGGAGTTGTTGGGGGATCTGCTGACTGGATAGTGGGTGGGTTGGGGTCCTCAGGGGGGGTGACATCACAGTTTGGTAGCAAGGATCTGTGAACAGAGTGGTGAGAGAGTAGTGATAGTGTTAGACAAAGTGGCCTTTTGGTGGGTAGGAGTAGGGGGGGGGGAGGCCCCTAGGGGGATCAGTTAGGGGGCAGGATCACTGTATTTATATGGGATAGATGGACATAATAAAGGAGGGAAGTCCAAGTAACTATAAAAAAAAAAAAAAAAAATATATATATATAAGAATCTATTGAGACTACATGTAAACATTTCCTGAATCTCATTCTGAATAATTATTACTATAAAGTCAAGACCTTTCTAAACTATAAGAGACACTATGTCTATTAAAGGAAATTCTACTTCTATTATTAAATTCTCTGTATATAAGAATAATCCAGCAATAAGAACTATAAGCTATTAGACTTAGTAAGGCTCCCACTACATTATTTAGACCTAGGAGAATAATTGAAGAAATATCTAAACTTGATATTAGTAGCCCCAGTACTATTATAGAACTATTACTAAGGATATCAAACCTATTGAAAATCACAGCAGATCCAACAGTTATCTTGTCAAAACTACTAGTCTATAGACTCACCCACCTCAGTAATATTATAGCAGAATTAACCTCAAATCATAATTAATATACCATAACAATAGAAGAAGAACTCTAACTATCTCACCAAATAGACAATAGTGATAGTAGAATAATATCAGCAGATGTTAAGATAGTAGTATTAGCTGATCAAGTAGCTATACTCACTCATTCAAGCCCTTTATCTCAGTATTGAAATAAACAAGCCCATAAAAGGCCTCCACCTTATTTCATTTAAATGTAAAGCAGCAGACTGAGTAATAATATTTATTAGACAAGTTGAGATTAATTATTGTATCAATGGTTGGAATGATAATTAAAACCTAGACAGTACTCTTAATAATAATAAATACTATGAAATTAAAGATCTCTATATAACTACAGGCTCACAAGTAGAGAAGGTTGCTATATACTTTACAGATATAACTGCCCAATAGTGATACAATCTACCAGTATACCCCCTTATCTGAGAAACTCATATTGAAATTGAAAGAGATGATGATCACTCTAACTATAAAGTCTATCTAGCTACCATAGGTCTAAAGGAGCTAATTATTCAGTAGTTCCATAGCTCTGTCCATATTGCCAAAGTCAGAACCAAGCTCAAGAACTTGTAATTCTATAATAATAGAAAAGAAGATCTCAAAGCATTTGCTACAAGACTGGAAACTCTCCTGAATACTATAGGAGTAGAATATAGCTAGTAAGTAGTGCTCAGAACAAGTCAATTCGAATCATTTCGAATTCATCACATGATCAATTCGAATTGGTTTGAATTCATCACATGATCATTTCCAATTGCCAAATTCAAATCTCCATTCGAATCACTGAATTCATATCATATAAATCTTAGACAAAAAGAATAATATCTTAATATCTCCATTAATATTCATCCAAATTCAACAAAACAAAGTGTGCGGTATTCGCCTGATTAGGGGCTTTCTAGCAATATAGGTTTCATTGAAATTGGACCAGTATTCATGGAGGAAATTAACAAAATGTCCATAGGTCATAGTTGAGCCACATTCTGTAAAAGGTTTTGT
Organism: Jimgerdemannia flammicorona; assembly: GCA_003990745.1. Taxonomy (NCBI): domain Eukaryota; kingdom Fungi; phylum Mucoromycota; class Endogonomycetes; order Endogonales; family Endogonaceae; genus Jimgerdemannia; species Jimgerdemannia flammicorona. The sequence goes on along the minus strand of RBNI01004236.1, from coordinate 3,519 downwards.
TGAATCTCTCCACAAATACTGGTCCAGATTAAATGAAATCTATACTGCTGGAAAGCCCTTAATCAGGCGAATACAGCACACTTTGTTTCGTTGAATTTGGATGAATATTCATGGAGATATTAGACGATTTATGTTGATTGTTTTGGTTAATTATTATTTTTTCCAAATTAGGATCCAATTCGAATCTGATTTGAATTGATTTGAATTGATTCAAATCTGATTCGAATTCCATGTGACTGGATTCGAATCAGATTTGAATCTGTCCAATTCGAATCAGATTCAAATTACACTGACTTGTTTGGAGCACTACTAGTAAGAATGGACTATAAATAGAACCCAAGCTGCCTATTTCTTCAATACTATCCCTGGGTAGTTATCAGAAAATATTCATAAATAAGAATGATCCTATGATTGCCTATATGAGCAATGATGCCTAGGATAAGCTATTACTAGAGTATATATTATTCTCACACCTCAAAGACCAAGAGACAATAGAAACAATAACAAAAGAGACAAATGATGCCAATTTGAGAAGAAGTATAAACTCTGGAATAAGTCCTCAAGACTATAAGAAACTGTTGGATAAGAAAATAGAAGAACTTATAAAGAAGAGAGGATATATGTCTCATGAATGCTCTGATAAGAAGACCAATATAAATAAAAAACTATTCTCCTGACACACTATTACTATGATAGGAGACAATCTCAAAGGAATCTCTGAGAAAATCAAGGTCAAGAGATTATATATTATCTTGAAGGTCTCAGATAAAGTATATGAATCTGATACTAGTAATGATCTCTACTTTAGTATAGAAGTAACCATCAAACCAGGCAAGTATACAACTATTAGCATAGATATTAAAATGGAAGTTTCTAAAGAAATCTATATCTGACTTGTAGAAAGAAGTAGTCTGGCCAAAGAAGAGAGACTCTATATATCTAGAGAAGTGGTAGACCAAGAGTTCAAAGATGAGATCAATATAATACTAGACAAAAGATCATTGAAATCATATGTGGAAAATAAATCACCTAAGCCATTATTGAAGTAATATATAATAATCTTGAAGTGGAAGAAATAAATGAACTATTACTCTCTGAAAGTGAAGAAAAGGCTTTTGGATCAACAGAAAGCACTCTGATAAAGTCAAGGAGAAGACTAGTTCAGAAGATCATCTAAATTGAAAAACCTCAAGACTGAGACCAGAAATAGTATCAGTATATTACTGATTGATATGTTTCTGTAGGATAATATGTACTCTTATAGAATCAAGATATATTATTTCAAATATATGAGAATATATTCTATGTATTCTTGAATCTAAGAAGTATGTACAAATTAATCTTTTTAGAATAATGAGATGAAGAAATCAAGAATATCAATGATGAAGATAGAGAAGTACAAGATTGGAAAGAAAAAACTACTCCAGAAGTAATTACTAGCTGATAAGAAACTAATATAGAATATATTTACCTCTAAGGAAAAATCAAAGAAAACTCTATAGAAGTCTTTATTAATAGTAGAGCAAGTAAGTACTACCTTGACAATAAAACTGCTGATAAATTTCACCTTAAGTTATAGAGGAATCCAGAAGGAAATATTGCTATATTCATAAATAGAACAATACAGAAACTCTCCAAGATATACAAGAATATACTTCTACAACTTGATAACTATACTATAAGACAAACCTTTTACATTACACACCTCTCTAGATATAATCTCATTCTTGAAAAATTCTAGCTCACTCAGAAAAATCTCTATTTTGATTGTTAAATAAATACAATCTCTCTGGGCAATATCAAGTTACAATTTAAGTATGCTAAAAAGAAACCAAAGCCCAGATGTAATGTTATCTCTACTATCCAGATAGAGAAGTTGATTAAAAAACCAGACCAGTATATTTATATATGTATAGTTAAGGAAACCTCAGAAGAAGATAATAAAGACCTCTCCAAACTTCTAAAGAATGAAGTTGATGATAAAGACCTCTCCAAACTTCTAAAGAATGAAGTTGATGAGAAAGATCATCTCTAAGAACTACTTAAGAAATATGAAGATATTTTTCAAAAATCTCAAAAACTATCACCAATCTGAGTAGTAGAATATAGCATCAAGACTATCTCTAGTTCAGACCCTCTCTACTATGGAATCTATTGACTAGCTCAATCTGTTAGAGATACTTAAGAAATAACTAGTAGAATTAATAAACAAAGGCCTCATCTGTCTATTGAAATCACTATATAGTATACCAATTCTCTTTATCTATAAGAAGGATAGAAGTCTCTATATATATATTAATTACTAAGTACTCAATAAGATTTCAATTAAGAACTGATATATACTTAAGAATTGATGAACTACTCAACTAAGTATATAAGGCCAAGACCTTCTCATATATTGACCTTATATCCAGATATCATCAAATCTATATCAAAGAAGAAGATATCTCCAAGACAGTCTTTTGAATAAGATTTGGATATTACAAATTCTGTATGATATCATTCAGCCTCACCAATATATCAGCAATCTTCCAAATACTAATAAATGATATTTTTTGAAAGTATCTCAGAGTTTTTATTCTAGTCTATCTGAATAATATTCTGATATATAGTATAAGTAACATCATTTACTAATAATATCTATAAATAGTTTTTGACATACTCTATAAATATAAGCTCTCAGCAAAAAGAAAAAAATACTATTTCTTTAAGAAAATTAAATTTCTAAGACATATTATCTCAGAAAATAGTATTGCTGTTAACTCTAAAAAGATCCAAGTAATCTACAATTAGCTCATTCTGAAGACTCTCAAGTCTCTATGAGGATTTAATAGACTAGCAGAATATTATAGGAGATTTATTTAAGGATTCTCTATAATTATCACCTCACTTATAAGTCTTACCAAAAAAGGAGTTAATATAAAAAAAGAATAGCAAAAGTATATACTATAGCTATGAATATCCTCAAGAGAATGCTGACTGATATACTAATCTTGATCAGTCCCAACTCAATAAGACTCTTTGTAATTACTACTGATACTTCAAATATTGCTATCAGAGCTATTCTGACTCAATATAAATACTCTATTATCTATCTATCTCAGAAACTCAATAAATATAAAAAAAACTATACTATATAAGATAAAGAACTTCTTGCTATTATCTGATCTCTATAAGTATGGAGATATTTTCTCTTTGATAAATATTCATCTTATAGACTAACTATTAAGCCCTCTAATATATCTAAACATAGTTAATTCTTATAGAAAGACAGGTCTGATAGATGCAGATTCTTGTATCCTTTGATGTCAAAATTAAATACATTGCTGAAACCAAGAATGAAGTATGTAACGGTTCTAGTTTCTTAGTGAGGAAGCGACTAATTCTGGTAATCCTAAGTAGCTCGAAGAGATACTAAGGGTTCAAGTGTTCTCGAAGGATTTCTGAGAGAAAATATTCTGAAGCTTTATTCATGAGAACAAAGGGGATATTTATACAAGATCTGAAAGAAGGATCCGG
>RBNI01004235.1:0-14407 GCA_003990745.1 Jimgerdemannia flammicorona | reverse complement strand
CCCCCCCTCTACTTCCTCTCAATAAAAGACTACTTTGTCAAACACTATCTCTACCCACCCACCACTCTGTTTACAGATCTCTTCTACCAGACAGCAATATCACCCACCCTGGAGACCCCAATCAACCCACCACCCAGTCAGCATATCTCTCAACAACCCCTCCTACCTTAACAACTTCTCCTATATACCTATCTATCACTCTTCCTCAAAAACAAAGAACTAATGTCCAGCCAACCCTACCCACACTGCTAAAACCCACCCTACAGTGAGTCACCTATTGCTGACACCTCTCACTAGTTGAGATTTCAAATCCTCCCTGTGACCTCTCTCTCTATCTGGCCTCCTCTCTACACCTAGCTGATCCTCTATAGCTATCTAAAAGTCCCCCAAAACCTCACATTTCTCTAGCCAATATTCTGGTGTTTGTACAAATCCCTCCAACTTGCTCTATATTATAACACTCCTCACAATCTAGTCAGCCACCATCTACCAGATGCCCAGCATGGAAATTCAACATGACATTCCTCTGCAGCATCTGCTACTATACCACCCAGAACTTGGGAGGAAGCCACCTCTGCATCTTAGCACTCCAGGCCCAGATTCCTGCCCAGTCCCACTCCTTACCAATCCTCACTGCCAGGCCAACTACTTGGCCAAAGATCCTGGCCAAGACCCTGCTGACACTCCACTCCATCACCAATATTAAACTCAGCAAGCAGAACCCCCCCCCAGAAGCAGTCAGTCCCATCACCACATAGCTGGGCCCCACATCACCTCTCCCTCATTGCCTTGCCAGTGCAGGCCTATCCAGTATGCTCCATCCACCACTCCCCACCAGAAGTCCTTATACCATAGCTGTCAGCTTCCATTCAGACCCATTAGAGAGAGCAAATCTCCTGAAGACCCCTGAGGGGAGAATCTCATCTCCCACACCTTCTGTATCAGTGGCACCTGCCCTCCTCCCTGCAGTTCAACAGTCCTTTTCAACCACCAAGCTTGCAGACAGTGCAGCTGCTTAGGGAAATCTACATGGCCTAGAACTCCCCTAACCACTGGCATTGCAAGAGTATCCCAACTGATCTGGGACCTTCTCCCTGCCCAAATCCAATCTCTAGCCAGTTTCATCAGCCTCTTTACCACCTAAGCCAGAAAGTCTAAGTGATAGGCCACATACCATAGCTTGGAGAACCAGTAGACATTCAGAATCGATACCTACCCTACCAGAGAGATGTGGCAACCCCCCCAACCTCTAAGGGCCTCCTCCCAAATGGCCACCCTCCTCTCCCACCACACTCATAGCAAGACAGATCCATATACAGAAAGGAAGATGTCCAGATACTACACCACCTCTCCTGTAGGGACAATTATTCCAATGACATTCCCTCTCACTAGTCCATTTCCCAATACCATCATCTCACACTTATACCAGTTGAGCTTTGTCCCAGAGTGTGCCTCATATTATTCCACTGTTTCCTTGAGTACCTCTATGTCTACCACTAATCCAAGTCCAACCACTATATCATCTGCAAAAGCCCCCACCTTCCACACTACACTATACATAGAGAGCCCTACTATCTTCTAATGTATCCTATCTACAAAAGGTTCCAATGAAAGGGTATAAAGAATAAGAGACAGCAGGTCTCTCTGAGGAATACCTTTTTCCAAGAGAAATACCAAACCCCTGTGATTATTACACATCAGCACTACCCTACTACCCTCCAACAACTTCAACATAGAAGCCTGAAATTATGAGGGCATACCAATTCTGTCCAGCACCTTATCTAGCCACACCCACCAAACATGGTCATAGGCCTTCTCTTGGTTCAAAAAGACCAGTCTACCATCCAGTCCACAAGCCCAGGCCCCTTCAATGATGCCATGCACCCAGGCAGTCCCATCTCTGATGAGTCTGCCTCCTACAAAGCTCTGCTGATTTCATTGAGAGGGGGGGGGGAGGCCTAGGGGGATTGAATAGGGTGGGTTCTGTATATTATATAGAGGTTAGACAGGTGAACTAATAAAGGAAGGAGTCCAAGTGACTATAAAGTGAGGAATGGGACTGAGTGGGAATCTGGCCACTCACATTCCCTTACACCTTTGGCCTCCATCCACTCTATCCTACACCCCAGCATGACATTCCTTTACAAAAATCTCTACTATACCACCCAGAACTTAGGCAGTACAACCTTGAGCAATGAGGTCCCCTGTCTCCAAACCTGATCTCACTCCCAATCTTCCTCAAAGCCAGCCTTCTGCCAACCTACTTTTTTTTTTTTTTTTTTCTATAGGCTGTAGCCTCATTTATTAACTATCTATAACATGCTACATATCCTCATACAACATCAGTAGCCCCATTCCACCCCAATCTCAACCCACCTTCACCCTCACCCAGCCTTGTACCTTTAGGGTGTGAGTTGCGACCTCACTGCCTGAGTAACTAGATCCTCCTACCTGGCCTGCCCCACTCAGTGGGTATGGGTTGTGAGCTCCAACCACCTCAAGTACTTGGCATCTAGTACACCTGACCTACCCCTATTAGTGCCTCCTATCTTGCCCATCTAGTCTGTCTTGCCTGTCTTGCCCACCCATATTGCCTATGTTGCCTGTGTTGCCCATCTTGCCCATCTTGCCTGTCTTGCCCATCTTGCCCGCCTGTGTTTTCCATATCCTGTGTTGCCCATGTTGCCCATGTTGTCCATGTTGCCCATTTTTCCCGTTTTGCCCATCTTGCCCATGTCACCTGTCTTGCCCATCTTGCCCGCCTGTGTTGCCCATGTTGCCCATGTTGCCATCTTGCTGTCTTGCCCGTCTTGCCCATCTTGCCCATCTTGTCCATCTTGCCCATCTTGCCTGCCCATATTGCCCATGTTGCCCGTATTGCCTGTGTTGCCCATGTTGCCTGTATTGCCCATGTTGCCCGTTTTGCCTATTTTGTCTGTCATGCCTATGTCGCCTGTCTTGCCATCTGCCCGTCTTGCCCATGTCACCCATCTTGCCATCTTGCCCATCTTGCCCATCTTGCCCATCTTGCCCGCCCATGTTGCCCATGTTGCCTATGTTGCCTGTATTGCCTATATTGCCCATGTTGCCCATATTGCCTATGTTGCCCATATTGCCTGTGTTGCCTGCCCATGTTGCCTACCCATATTGCCCATGTTGCCCGAGTTGCCCACCCATGTTGCCCATGTTGCCTGTATTGCCCGTTTTGCCTGTTTTACCCATCTTGCCTATGTCACCTGTCTTGCCATCTACCCATCTTGCCCATGTCACCCATCTTACCATCTTGCCATCTTGCCATCTTACCTGTCTTACCCATCTTGCCTGTCTTGCCTGTCTTGCCTGTCTTGCCATCTTGCCCATCTTGCCCATCTTGCCTGTCTTGCCCATCTTGCCCATCTTGCCCATCTTATCTGTCTTGCCCATCTTGCCTGTCTTGCCCATGTTGTCCATCTTGTCATCTTGCCATCTTACCCATCTTGCCCATCTTGTCCGTCTTGCCTGCCTGTGTTGCCCGTGTTGCCCATGTTGCCTGTATTACCCCCGTATTGCCTGTGTTGCCTATGTTGCCTGCCCGTGTTGCCCATATTGCCCGTGTTGCCCATTTTGCCCATTTTGCCCATGTCGCCTATCTTGCCATCTGCCCATCTTGTCCATGTCACCCATCTTGCCATCTTGCTGTCTTGCCTATCTTGCCCACCTGTGTTGCCTATGTTACTGTGTTGCCCTGTCTATTCTGCCAACCTACTGACCACCTCTCAAGTGGACCCATCTGGATCCATTCTATTGCCCCAGACAGAGAATATTCTGCCAACTGGTAGCCACCAATACAAATATCTCCAAGTTGCCACCATCACTATTCCATATCCTTCTCTTCACCCAGCTCTGGACCTATGAGTCCCATTGCTAATCAAGCTTCCACAATGCTCCACCAGAACCCCCAGTAATACAATCTGCTAACCCTTCCAACCTGGAGCAAGCCATGTATATCCTTCTGAAACTCACCACAGGGGTAAAACCTAACTTCCCAATTATCCATAGCCAGTCTACCCCAATGATCCACACCTAATTCTGCCAATCGGCAATCCCACCAGCCCTGAAGTACCTTCAGCTATCTCCTAAAATCCACTAGCTCCAATCCACCATCTACTATCCATATCACTACTATCTCCCAACTAATCTGTGGCCTCCTTCCTTGCCACAGCCATCCTTCCACCACCTTCTTCAGTTTCTATACTACCCAACTAGGGAAGTCCAAATGGTACCCCAAATACCACAGCTTCAGTAGCCAATATACATTCAAAACAACAATCCCCTCCACCAAAGAGAAGCTCCTCTCCAACCAGCCTACTATACTTCTGAATCATTCTACACCACCACTCCTTTGGCAGCACCATCCTATATATTAAGAACCAGATACACAAATATCAAACTGTCTCTCCAGTATGGACCAATTGCCCAAAATTTCCATGCTCTCTCAAACCAGCTCCCAGCTCCATAGTCTCACACTTGCCCCAATTCAGCTTTGCCCCTGCCAGCCTCTCATACTGCCCCACCTCTTCCTGCAAGCTTGCCACATCTGCCATATAGCCTTACCCTACCACCATATCATCAGCAAAGGCCCCCAGCTTCCAGACCACCTCCCCCATCTTCAGTCTGGTAAGCCTTCTCTTCAGCCATACCAACAAGAGCTCCAAGGACAAAATATAGAGTAGGGGCAAAAGAGGATCCCCCTGTGGTATGCCTCTCCCCAAGACAAACTCTAGGCCACTCCACCCATTCATTAGCACTGCAGCCCAGCAACCTTGCACCAGGCCCATCAGTTTCTGAGTCTCCACTACCCTGAATCCCATCTTCCACAGAACTGCCTCCAAATAGTTCCATCTCACCCTATCATATGCCTTTTTCTGATCTAAGAACACTATTCTTCTATCCACTTGCCAGCTTCTACAGTCTTCCAAAATGTTTTCCACCCAAGCTGTACTGTCTCAGATCTGTCTCCCCTTCACAAACCCTTGCTATTCCTCATCCACCAATTGGCCAATCCATCATTGCATTCTCACTGCTAGAATCTTAGAGACCAACTTCCTGTCCACATTCAGTAACATAATGGGCTGTCAGTTCTACCACATATGTCAATCCCCTTTCTCCTTGTAGAGCAGAAAGACTAATCCTAAGGAGCCATTACCAATCCAGCAACCTTCACACAATACAAAATTTGTCATTTCAACAAGCCATCCCCCAAACTCAACTTGAAACTCCTTCCAGAACTCCCAAGACAGTCCATCCTCCCCAGGTAATGAGCCAGCCTGCACTTTCTGCAGAATCTCCTATACCTCCTCAAGGGCCATCATACCCATTACTGCCCTACCTATCTCTGGTACCACTACTACTGGCCAGCTGCCAACCAAATTGTCATTATCCTCCAGTGAATCCTCTCTCCCCATCAGTTCTCCTCCATCTTGCCATAGAGTACACCATTGACTAGAGATCTCTCCAAGCATATTGGTAATCCCAGTGACCTTAATGCCATCCTCCTACAATACCAAAGCCCAGCTGTACCACACCCTTCTGGCCTTCAAGATTCTCAACAAGTACTTAGTGGGTTGCTCTCCTTCTTCCAACCACCTCACCTGCAGTCTTGCCAATAGCCCATCTACTACCCTGTCTTCTGCTACCTTCAAATCAAACTGCAACTAAGTCATCTCCTTGGCCAACTGAGAGCATCTTTTCCCTGATAAATCCTCCCCTTTCAGGGATTTCAGCTGCCAACATAGCCCCTGTTCAACCCTCCATTCTCTATCCTTCTGCTTCCTTCCAGCTACCTCCCCCACATCATGCCAATAAGCACCTGCCAAATGTTTAAATTTTCCCCACTATTGTGCTATTGACTGTCCACTGTCCTTCCACCATGTTACTTCCACCATGTTACTTCCTGCCTTGCAATCACCACAAATTGGTTCCTCTACACCTATCTTTTGAGTAGTGCTACATTGAGTCACCATATACCTCCACCTCTACTAACTATCTGAAATCTCCCACACACCTTTACTCCTCAGTGATCTGACCAAGGATACCATTATACTCCTGTTGAATCCAATACATTACCCCAGCATTCTGCTATCAGAATCCAATTGATCCTTGTTCCAACCAAGTCCTTGCCAACTGGGTGCTACCTAGTAAATGGCCCTGGTCACTTCTCTTGATATTGCCAAACCCCATCAACCAATCTCATATCTCTCTCAACCTGGAGCCATTGCAAGAGCCCAGCAGATATAGCTACACTAACTCCACCATCAGATCTATCTAAAGTTCTATCATACACCATATTAAAGTCCCCCCCCAGAATATCCAGCCCAACCTCATCTCAGTCTCTCCAAGTCAGCCAACCCTCCACCCATTGGTTTTGCTCTCTGCCAACTGCTGGTAGGTAGGCAGAGCCGACCACTAGCCCATCTCCAGCTCCTCCTTTCAATCTACCCCAGACCAATCAATCACCATATACCACAACCTCCATCAGTTCACCTCTCTCCAAGCCAACCAAAATGCCCACCTGCTCATTTAAACCCATAATTCCATACTATTCTCTGCTCCAATCCTCATAGTCTTACTCCCCATATATCTGAATATCCTGCAGAAATACTACATCATCTCCTGACCTTCAACTAATGAAATAGATACCTTTGCTTCACTCTATTATACAAACCATTGACATTTAATGATAAAATACATAGACTGTTCATCATCATGAATAAAAATGTTTAAAGGTCTACTGGAATCGCCACTACCTTTTCAGCCTGACCACAGATTATTGCCTTCTATTCCTCACAGATAGCCCTCCAGATGTGGGCCCCATTCATGCCACTATAGAAGATATCCTCTCACTCAGATGCTATCTTCCTGATGTCAGCCATATGGTCCTCATCTACCTCATATCCTTTATTATCTAGAAGCGCTACTACCATCACCATCACCAACTTTGGCCCCTATAATGCCATATTGAGGAATTCTTCCCAGGCCTCCTGAGATCCATTAAATACATCCACTTCCTTAATATCCTCTCCTTTTTTTTTTTTTTTTTTTTTTTTTTTTTTATAGTTGCTTATACTCCTGCCTTTATTAATGCTTTATCTAATCTCTATATAGTACACTGTGCCCACTCCTACCTGATCCCCCTAGGGGGACCCCCCACCCACTCATGATGAAAAACTACTTTGCCATTTATCATCACTATCCACCCACCACTCTGGCCACAGATCTCTTCCACTAACCAATGACATCTCCAACCCTAGAGCCCCCAACTAACCCACCACCTGGTCAACAGATCTCCCATCAACCCCTCCCATCTCAACAACTTCTCCTGTATACCCAACTACTATCCCTCCTAAAAAACAAAGAGCTAATGTCCAGCCAGCCCTACCTATACAGCTAAACCCCATCCTACAGTGAGCCATCCATTGCTCACCCCTCCCACTAACCTAGCTTTCAGATCCTCCCACCACCCTCTCTCTCTATCTGGCCTCCTCTCCACACCCAACTGAGCCCCAACTGCAAACCAAAAGTCCCCCAGCACCTCACACTCTCCCAGCCAATACTCCAGCATCTGCACCAAACCTCCAACTTGTCCAACATTATAACACTCCTCACAATCAAATTGACCACCATCCACCAAGTGGCCAGTGTGGAAATTCAACATAACATACCTCTGCAACATCCTCTACTATACCACTCAGAACTTTGGAGGAAGCCACCTCTGCACCTCAGTACACCATGACCAGACTCCTGCTCAGTCCCACTCCTCACTGATACCTACTGCCTGCCAGCTACTTGACCACAGATCCTGTCCAAGACCTCACTAACATTTCACTCCATTACTAATATCAAATTCAGCAAGTGAAATACCCCCCAGAAGCAGGTGATCTCACCACCACATAGCTGACTCCTACAGTATCTCTCCCTTATTGCTTTGCCAATGCAGGCCTATCCAGTGTACTCCATCCACTACTCCCCACCAGAAGCCCTTATACTGCAGTCTTCAGCTTCCATCCAGATCCACCAGAGATAGCAAATCACCTGAGAATCCTTGTGGGGAGAATCTCATCTCAAACACCTTCTGCATCAGAGGTACCCAGCCCCCTCTCTGCAATTCCACTACCCTTTTCAACCACCAAGCTTATAGACAATGTAGCCACTTAGAAAGGTCCACTAGTCCTAGCTCTCCCTGAATCATCAATACTGCCAGAGTGTCCCAACTGATCTGAGACTGCCTTCCTGCTCAAATCCAATCCCTAGTCAGTTTCATCAGCCTTTTCACTACCCAAGCTGGAAAGTCCAAATGATAAGCAACATACCACAGCTTGGGGAACCAGTAGACATTCAGGATTGATATTCAGCCTGCTAGAGAGATATGGCAACCTCCCCAACCCCTCAGAGCCTCCCCCAAATGGCTACCCTCCTCTCCCACCACACTCATGGCAAGACAGAACTATATACTGAGAGAAAGATGCCCAGATACCTCATCACCTCTCCTGTAGGGACAATTGTTCCAATGACATCTCCTCCCACTAGAGCATTCTCCAGCACTATTGTCTCACACTTATGTCAGTTGAGCTTTGCCCCAGAGTGTGCCTCATACCAATCCACTAGCTTCTGAAGTACCACTACATCTGCCACTGAGCCAAGACTGACTACCATATCATCTGCAAAGGCCCCCACCTTCCACACCACACCATACACTGAAAGCTCTACCACTTTCAGCCATATCCTATCCATCAAAGATTCCAATGAAAGAGCATAGAGAATAGGGGACAATGGGTCTCTCTGAGAAATACCTCTTCCCAAGGGGAATGTCAGACCCCAGTGCCTATTACACATCAGTGCTGCCCTACTTCCCTTCAACAGATTCAACATGGATGCTTAAAATCATGGGGGAATACCAATTCTATCCAGTACCTTGCCTAGCCACACCCACCAAATATGGTCATAGGCCTTCTCCTGGTTCAAAAAGATCAGTCTCTCATCCAATCCACAAGCCCTCACTCCTTCAATGATGCCATTAACCCAGGCAGTCTCATCTCTTATAAGCCTGCTTCCAACAAAGCTCTGCTGCTTCTCACCTAGCACCTGTTGGACAATCTTCTGGATTCTTATAAGAATCACCTTGGTCACCATCTTCCTGTCCATATTCAGAAGCATGATCAGCCTCCAGTTCTTCCAATCCTCCCTCCTCTCCTTATCTTTATACAACAAGGCCACTAGCCCCAAGTCCTGCTTGCCAACCCATTTCCCATTTAGAAGAACATAGTCACAGAGAGCAGTCATCTCTCCTAACACTCCAGGGATCTTCACCATCTTCTTCCAGAAGTCCCAAGGCAGCCCAGCCCATCTTCCCCTGGTGCAGTCCCAAGCTTGGTTGCCACAAGGACTCTCTGGATCTCCTCCTCTTGGACTGGTGCAATCAATTCAACAAGTCTCTCTACTTGTGGTAGATCCCACTCCTCCAGCGTGTCACCAATTGCTCCTTCATTAGCTTCCCCTTCCTCCTCACTCCACAGACTCCTCCATCTCTCCTTCAATACTCCCAAAATCTGTTGCATGCCATATACCATTTCCCCCTCAGCATCTAAGACCCTGTCCTAATGATGTTGCACCCTCCTAGCTTAAAGAAGCCTAGACAAGTACCTAGTAGGCTGCTCACCCTCCCCAAGTCCCTGTCACCATAGTCTGGCAGCCATGTCTTTCAAATGAATTTCCTCCTCTTCCCTCAATATACTTTGCAACTCCACTACCTCCAATTTCGCCCTCACTAATCTCCAATCCTCTACCTCTTCAGAAGAAAGCAAATCAGCCCATTTCATCTATAATCTACTCAGCCTATTAGAAGTACATCTCACTTGCTTTCTTCTCTGCCTCTCAGCCTCCTTACCAGCACCTCTCCAATATACCCTTGCAGCCTCCTTCAGCCTCATCTAATGGTCACCTATAGATGAACCCTCATATATCCAGTGAGTGATCTTCTTCTGGATCTCCTCTACCCATGGGTCCCATAAACTCTTCTCAGCCAGTAGGAAGGAGTTAAGGTACCAATGTCCAGGTCCATCATCACTCTCCCCAAACTGTCCCTGTCCTAACAGCCCCTAGTGATCAGACTATGGACACCACTCCATCTCTAGAGTCAGCCAAACATCAACACCCCAACAGTCAGCCATCAGAATCCAATCAATTCTTGTACCCAGCTCATTCACCCAGTATGTATAGACCCTCCAGTTGCCCCAATATGTTCTACCCATATCCCCTAAGGAGCTAAGGTTCTCTGCCTCCTCCCACTTATGCAGACCACCACTTCTCCTGTCTGCACTTCTCTCTTCATCAGTTCTATCTAGCTGCGGATCCTGCATCATATTAAAGTCACCTCCCAGAATATCAATGCCTTCCTCCAAGAGAATGCCTTTCTCCAAAAGATCCATAATCCACTCAATCCATTTACTCCAAACTGTAGAACAGTAGTAGGAGCCAATCTTCATAGATTCCCATCCTGGCCTAAGCCATTCACCCCAGACCAATCAATCACCCCAGCTTCTGATTCTGCCCAAATCTCCTCTACCCTTCCTCACCAGAATTGCCACCTTGCCAACCCAAGCAGTAGCTCCTCCCCATTCTCTAGTCCACTCCACTTGATCTCCCTCATCCTCACAACATATATCCTGCAGTAAAAAGAGATCAGCCTTCAATCCTTGAAGCCAAGTAAAAATGTTCTTATACTGCCCAGTACTCTGCAATCCATTCACATTTAGAGAAAAAATGTTAGTTGTATTGTTTATTAGGAATAATATTAAATATTAATCCCAACCTCTACAAATCTGCATTCAACTCCTTCTGTGCCAAGTCTAAGTCATGTTCTGCAGTTGGTACCTTCTCCTCAGCTGCCTGTACTTCCAACCCTTCCAGAAGTTCAGCCATCACCCCATCCTCCTTTTCCTTGAAGTCCTCATGATACTCTAGACATGCCTCCTGCCAGAGCTGCAAACCATACTGCTCCACCCAACAGTAGGCAGCCCACTCACCGGCAACAACTGTCAGCTCTGCCTCCCTCACCTTATCAATCTCATATCCTTCATTCTCCAGGAAAATTGCCAGAATCTCCACCTACAGTGCCCCCACCACCCCTTCTCTATGCAAAATCCCTGCCCAATACTCCTCACTCATCACTCACAGGTCCACTTCCCCCAACTCCTCAGCTATGAGGTTATTCATTACTTTGCTCATCTACAGCAGATTCCCCACCTTCTTCCCTCCTGGTGTCCCTGGCCTTTCTGCATCCAGCATTGTGGTATTAGTCCCTATACTGGCAGTCTCATCCTATCTCTTCTCAGAGATATCCACCAGCTCATCCTCACCAATAGCCACTACCTGTTCACCCTTTGCCACATAAGGAACCCCAAAGTACACCCACTGAGCACCCCACATCAGCTCATCTTCTGCTGCCCAACCCCTTGCAGCTGGGCCCCACCTTATCAAAGAGAGAGTATTATCCATAACTGGGTCCCAGACTTCAAAAGTACCATCAGCAAACAGATCCTTGAGAGGCACCTTCCCAGCCCCTTCCAGGCCCTCCTTTCTATCCCCTCTGTCCTTGCTAGCCCAGACACTCACCTCCACTCCCCCAGAATTCTCAGAGCCCCCAGCCTTCATCTTAGCCCCTTCATCCAAGTTTGCTAGCAACTCCCTCTGCCTCCTGCACCCTTGAGCCCTCTCCTACTGCCTCTTATCAGTACAGATATGCTTCCAATCAAAAATCTCCAGATGCATCGACTCCTCATACAATTTCCAGGCCTTTGCCCTCCACTCAACCATACCACTCAATTTCTCCAGAGCCTCTAATAAGTTCTTCTCCTCCTCTTCACTCTCTCTCACCCTTGATACCTTATAGACAAAGGCTCCCCACATCAACACTGAGGGCCAGTTGCTTGTCTTCCCCATTGCTTCTTTTCCAGTCAATCTAATCCTCACATCCATGTCCCCTATCCTGATGGTGGTCCCCTCCCATACCTAGAAGCCAATATCCACCACATTGCCATACTCTGCCATTACCTCCTCTACCCTCCTCCTAGTCTCCTCCTTCATCACCATTGGCACCCCCTTCACCAATTGCTATACCACCCTGGGGTCCCACCTCAGACAGTACATCATGGGGACCACCACTTCCCCAACTGCCACTCCAGTCTTCAAAGTCGCTTCCAGTGGACCTGTCTCCTCAAAGCCCACCTCAACCCCCTTCAGACACATCAGAAACTTCACCAAGGTGGCCCCAGCCACTTGCTTCAAGATAAGCCCCAAGACCATCCTCGCCATCACTACTAAGCCTCAGAAGCATAGTGTCACTGCAAACTCTGAGATCAATTTCCTGAGTAATGGTGCTACAGCCAGCCCTGTTATACCATCAGCCAGATTCCACTTCCACATTAGAAACCCCTGCTGCACTCTGCCATCAGTCATCACATCTCTTTTTTTTTCCTAATTCCCTGTCACACTTCCATCAGCAGTCCCACCTCCAGCCATAGCACCTCCAGCACCTATGCTTACACCACCTGAGTGCCTCCCCCCCTCCCTAGACTCATCTTGCCCTTCCCTTCAGCAGCACCAGCTCTAGATTCAGCTGGCCACCCACTCTCCTTCACCTTATCCATAAAGCTTGTGGGCCAGGCCTTCCTCCATTGCCACCAGATACTAGTCTACCTCCTGAGTCCTCACCACCCTTTGACCCTCCAAAGGCCCCCATTCTCAGGCCATAACTCCTCCCAACATTCTATCAGCTGAAACCCTCAGGTCAACTCAACCCAGAACACCCATCAGAACTCTTGCTCAATGACATTTTTATAATATTTTTTCTATGAGTTATGTCAAAAACCATTGCTTGAAGTTGGTGTAATGTGAATTGTATAGAAGAAAGGTGTCCTTAATATCCTCCTCTGCCAGTTCCTTGAGCACTGTCTGATACCAGTCATCAGCCATCATTGCCAGGGGCCCAGGAGTGGTGGCCCTCAGAGTTCTGCTCAGTTCCTGTAGCATCTCTCTATCTGCCAACACATTAGAGACCATATCTACCAGGTCATCCTCCTCTGTACCCTTCTCCAGCCACACCACTTCACCTGCCTCTGGATATTTCTAATGAATATTTGCTGCTCCTGCTATGTGAACATCCTCCATCTGAGTCTCTGGTACCACCTCAACAACCTTCTCAAAGCTCCCTACATTTATCTCCTCTCTCTCAGCCCACTTCTCCTTCATCAGTATATGAGCCAAGTTCTCCACCCACCCCCAGTTGCAAAAAGGACACCTCAGCTGTCTCTACCTCTTCCATCTGACTCTTGGCCATCTCTGTCCTTTCTTCTTCCTCTACATTGGAGCTCTGGAGGACTGTCTGTAGGTGCTCCCAGTTCACTCTCTACTACCTCTTCCTCCTCTCATCCATTGGAATCCAGATTCAGTTCTTAGCAAACTCCTCCCATCTCCTCTTCTGCAATTCCTTTGCAGCCTCTCTCTCCTCTAGGGCAATCAGCAATTCTCCTTCCTCCTGTTTAGAACCCTTTCTCCTCCACACCTTACACTCCTGCCCTCTGACATGAATCATTTCTGATCAGTCCCTCCCTAGCCCTATGGCCTTCTTGTCTTCCAGCCTCACCATCACCTCACAGTTGCCATTCCTCAGCTTGGTCCCCTCCCAGAACATAAACCCAAAGTCAACCATCTCACCAAAAGCCCCCAGGGCCTCTGCCACCATCACTTTAGTATTCTGTCTCCCCAATGTCAGCAGTCTCTCAATCACTAGGCATACAGCACATAGGTCTCACCACAGGTACCTTGCTATGCCAACCTTGATATTCTTGATGACCAGCTCTTTCTTCAAGGCTTTCACCATCTCCTCCTCCTCTACAAATTCTATCTCAACTGCCTCAGCTGATGGGATAAACTTCAGTAACTCTGCCCCAGCAACCTTCTCTCCCACTAGCCACAAGACCTCTCTAGCAGACATTCCCAGCTCTAAAAAATTCACCAAGATGACCCACGTTGACACTGACTTGTGGAAGAAGGGATGCACTACTGGTTCACCAGAGCCTGCCAACATTATAGTTTTTTTCTTATTCTCAGACACTCTAGCAGTCACCCCAGCCACCAGCTCAGCCCCAGAAATACCAGTCCCAACCACACTACTTCCAGACCTGGACCCCTGGCAGACACCTGACCAGTCACCAGACCAGTCACCTGGCTGGTCACCTGACTCCTACCCCTGTCAACACTACATCCCCCTTGTCCTACCTATATAGACCTAGTAGCTGCCCTCCTGCCCCCTATCACTGTGCACCAACTTTCAATACCAGCCTGCCTTCCTTAACCACTAGCTCTTTTTTTT
>RBNI01004234.1:0-14408 GCA_003990745.1 Jimgerdemannia flammicorona | reverse complement strand
CCCCTACCCCTTCCTGATGAAAAACCACTTTGTCTAACACCATTGCCACCCTTCCACCACTCTGCTCACAGATCCTTGTCACCAAACCACGACGTTGTCCCCCCTGAGGACCCCAACCCACCCACCATCCAGTCAGCAGATCCCCAAATGAGGAATCCATTGTCACTGCTGTCGGCATCATCATGGAGGTCCATACCATTGGGATTCCCATTGAGTCCAAGGATCACAGGGTCAGAATATTGGGAATGCCAAAGGAAAAGGGCATTGATGAGACATTGTTGGTTGCACCAGTTTGTGACCTCTGGATCCAGCAGAGGAGGGCAGAGGCTGACCATGACAGCCTCAGTGACCTGGCGAAGAAACTTGGTGCATTTGGCCAGGGCAGCCTGTTGTTATTGAAGAAGTTGTTCATTGCTCATAGTAACGTGATAAGAAAGGATTCTGTGGGTCATGAGAAGAGGCGAACTGCCAAGCTTTCAAAACAGCTAAGGGACTCCATGGGAGTCGAGACATTCTTTTATTACCATGTTTTACATGAAATGTCTCATACATATGTCTTAGAAGGAAATTCGCATGTATAAACCCATGTTTAAGACAAAATAAAGCACGCCAACGCTTTCAGGATGGCAGAAACCAACTCTTCACGGTCCTCCCAAAGCTCGTAAAGTCTGGGACAGACTTCGGCGCCTACGGCGCCTCGTCCATCCAGGATCATCAGACTGGGGCTTTTCGCACTTGAATGACTGTAGCATATGGACTCACTAACGCTTTTGTGAATGTGGCATGAGACTTTTGAGCTCCAAACTGCACTCTTGCATAACTGTGACACCACCGCGATCTCACACACAGTATACCACACCAGTGAACCCGTCAGGGAATTTCACGTAATTGGTTGTTGACGCTTAAAACTACCGAGGTTACCCACTTTGTCGAGCTTTGCGTGCCCGAGGCCGCGCAGGCAATTGCACGAGGGGTCTAAATGCTTGTATCTCGCTATAGGTAATGGATGGGAGGAGCGATGTGAGCCCGGTGTCCGATGGCCATAGCTCCTGCAGAAGGATGAAGTTGATCGACAACTCAATCGTATAGTATTTAGAGACATCAAGGGACATTATTGCAAAGGCTTCTCGATACAGGAAAATCGGAGGTTACGTCCGTGTTCTTTAAGTCGCTGAAAACAAAAGAAACAAGATACATCAAATTTGCTTTTGGATTTGAAGCAATTGATCTTCGGACATTCGGTTGGTTTACCGGTCGCTGGCATTATTCAATATTGTTGCGAGCGGTTGGTTAGCTGTTGGGTTTCGTTTTTATATTTGAGTGTTTGGCGCAAATTATGCTCCACATCATGCTATATTAGTGCTGCGGATATCGACGTTTAGAACTGTCTCGTTGAATTTATTCAACTACATTGTCCATTTCGCTTTGATCTGCATTACCAGATAATATGATTATATACGTCGATTTACTGTTTTCCACATTGTCCAACACCTTTTCCAGATACCACACTCTCTTTCGTGCAACTCCCACACATACAACAGAACCTTCCTTGTCTGCTATGTCTACAAGCCGACGGGTCCCCTCTAACCAAACCAGACCGCCTCACTATTCAAATAGATAACGCAATTTTACTATGTTTTATATAATCCAAACCTATACAGTAGACTCGGTCAATTCAACAAGGTGAAGTCATTGTCATCGTAATTAGCAATAACATGGTTGGCCAAGAACAACCTCACAACGTCCTGTCTCGCGAACCCGGATTATGGAAATATTACCAAGCAAAGCGCTGTCCCACAGTTGATCTAACAAGCAGTCTGTATAGCCCATGCCGCTTATTGATAACATTTTCCTGAAATATTTCAAGTATTTTCATTATATAAGTATCACAAGTATTTCTGTGACAAAAGAGTACCAAATATTAAGATGATTGGACTGTCATGTGCAGATCTAGAAAAATAACAATTCGCTGGGATAGGCGGTTATCACTTGTGAACTGGGATAGATGATAATCATTACTGGGGTTTTGAAAAATAGCATGTTATGGAATATAAAACGAATAGCTATTGAAAACCCTCGAAGTTCAAAGCAATTAATTTTGTGTTGAGATGTACATCGATGACGTCCCAGGTACTTACATAGTTGTGGCCAGACGGGCCGTCCCTGGCCCGTCAAATATCTGTGCACCCTTGCCGACATATGTGTGGGAATCGCAAATAAAATGTGACTTATTTATTATCATTACAATCAAGTCGCTATTTAATCGCTTCTCATATGTATATGTAATTGCTATATTTGTATATATCGCAGCAAATTGGAATATCGAAGACGCGTGGCGAACTCGATAAGGAGAGTACTGTATATAGTGGGATGGGAAGGTGAAAAACAAAATGAAATTACTGGTTGTCGTGCAAACAACGAAGTCGGAGTAGATAAAAGGTCTTTATTTTGCTTCCGGTCTGTTGAAGAATTGCGATTACATGTTGAGTGACGTAGCTTAAAGTTGGCGTAGTTACTAAGAATCACATGTCTAAGCCACATTATCGAGATGTATAAAGAATTTCAACACGGTCATTAAGTATCAGCCTCAGAGAGACAACGCCACTACCTGGAAGGACCCAACCTGACCATTGACTGCGCTGGGCGCATGTCGCGCCATATTGGCTGCAAGGTTTTTCCGAATTCACCAATGGTTGGTTCGTGAGGTCGCTTCATAACTTTGTCTGCACGAAAATGGTCACGTGGCAGTGATCTGATGATGTCAGCAACCTAAAGGCGCAGGACGCAAACCCTAGATCTCGCATCCAATAATGTTAATGTTTGTTGCTTCAGGAAGACCACCCAAAACTTCAACCATGTTTCAACAGCCCCTGAGGTTAAGATTAATGTTGTTAGTCAGGGGAGGGTTCGAATGATCGTAAACATCATTGTGTAAACAACCTCCTTGCGTCTTTGAAGTCAATGCGACGTCATCAGAACGTCTGGCAATAATTGGTCTCAAATATGGGGAAATTGGCAGATTACAATGTGAAAATTGCAGGGAATTATGTTTCTGTAATATATGTAATCAATAATCTTAGCAATCTGGTCCGTATACCTCAGTCTTTCGGCTCAGGTTGGCTTGTCCATGTTCTTTGGAAAGGCAGCGAGGGAGCCCTGAGCGATTCGTTATATCACCGTTATGTAGAATTTTCGACCTTGCGGAGTCGTTGTAGCTATCTCAGGAGGATAACGAGAGTTCTAAAGCTGCATAATGTAACCTGTCGAAGCAGAAAAAGTTACCCATTATGCCTGGGATCTTTTGCTAGTATATTCCTTGTTTGTATGCATACGGATCCAATTGTTCAAATCGGAGGTTTTTGTTATCATCGGCAAACATCCACTATTTATACCGCCCGTTTCTGCAATTAATACCATGATATACGTAGGGTTCCCGGGTACCCAGAGGACTGTTCAGCTAATGTATAGCAAAGAGCAATTTTTGTTGTTGTCTCTTCACCACGGCTGAAAAAGTATCATTGTGAACAATCGCCGAGTTTCGAGAGGTGAGTTTTTTTATTTATTCTTGGACTGGATTATTGCCAACAGACACAGCAGCGAAACAGGCAGCGGATGGGGTCATTATTTAGTACAACCGCCCATGCACGATTACAAGAATGATCGAGTTCCAAAGTGTACAATGGACATCTGTTTTATCTCAATGCGCAGAAGTAGTTCCCGCAACGACCGTCAATTTTTGCACCCATTCTTGCTCGCATTTTATTAAACCATCGATCGCTGGTAGTGGGGAGTTGGATCTCTGCTTTGGCAACCGTCTACATGGAATCTGAAACTCTTCGTTCCTTCGTCGTGGCGTAGCGTTCTTCACGATAAAATTATATGGTTATGAACTTCGGCATGCAGGCCACTTAACATTCATGCGGACCGCTTAACATTCATGCGGCCCGCTTATTATTCATGCGGACTGCTCGGACTGCTTACATTCATGCGGAACTTTCCTGTGCAAGAAGCAACTTAGCGCCAATTTCACATTTACGCCAGTTTCAGTGGTTTCAGCACGTAATGTCCAGCAACTGTACTCGTCGCATCTCAGCAATTAAGCGTATCACTACGCCAGTAACTTGGCAGTTAGTCGTTAGCAATTTCGTATTTTAATCTGTTTGCACCTCCCACCCATCCCTCGGGTTAAGTACGATAAACGGTTCCTTCGCTTTAACGCGAATGGCGGGCCTTGGAAGCGTATGCTTCCATATAGCCAACCCCATCTGTTTCAATCTATTTTACATAAATTTATTTAAATTTTACGGGTTACGTCTTTGTATTTTATGCAAAGGACTCCATTTTCACTTACAGTTATTTTACGTACATTGATTTACATTTTACGGTTCACGACTTCGTATTTTATGCAAAGGTTACTCTGATAAGTTATTTCAAATTTTCCCCCCGTGTTTCCGCCAGATTTTCTTTCTTCAGAACGTGAAAGTCGCGCTTTGGCGTACGTGTTTCAGCGTACGTCACCAGAAATTCAGTGAGTGGTGCGGCTCGACGGTGTGTAGCGACTTCTGAAACGCAATGACCTCTTAGTGTTATCGAGTCACGGGATTGTTCGGGAATATGCCCGCTGCGCGCTTCGAACCGTCGCTGCCTCCACCTCTTTCCTTTCCCTTCACGTTATGCTTTCTGTTCGTGTTTTTTGTCGTCCGTTGACAACCCACCTCATTTGGTCGGAGTGCCGTTCTTTCTTTCTATTATTTCACAGGCCCCGGTCGTAGCAGCGTAGCGGCATAATGGCGTAGCGGTGCGTATTACTAACTTACTAACTTACTAACGTCTCCTTCTTCCCTTTCTTTTTGTACAGGACCTCCCTCCTCTCAATGGGTCTAGTGTGGTGCTTCCATCCCTCGGCCCGGTTCGGGAGGAGCTCCTTGGCGTGCTTGTGTTATTTTTACCTTTACGTTATTGTTTACGTTTGTGTTATTGTTTGCATTATTGTTTATCTTCCCCAATGATAAAGGACTTGCGTCTAACTGAACCACCGAGTCAAGAAGGATGAGGCACTATTGCCCTATACGGATGAGTTGCGGCGTCCCTCCAGCACTGTCGGGTGAGTCAAAGGCAGGCCTGGAGCTAGAAGAGACAGCGTCACCTCCGTCCCTCACGACGCCCTTGATCATGTACAAGGGCTGGAGGAGTCAAGAGGACGAGTGGCGAATGCTGCGGCATACTCCCCTGGGCAAGTGGAGCCGTCCCGCAAAGGGGATGTTTCCCGCCTTTATTTGGTCGGCTAGGAGGAGAGGCGGTAAGACGTCGGGGCCGGCGTAGGCGGGTGATCTGGATGGATGGTAGGGTTTTAAGGGCTTTATAAGGTACGTGGAAGCCGACGCAACCCCACCTCCTCGCGGTGGCTTCCGGGTAACGCTAAGAGGGTTGCACATAAATATTTTATCGTAGTCGTTGAGTACGTATGTAAACAAACTTCATAATAAAACCGACGCATCACCCGTGTGTGTCTTTGTGACAAACGTTTTCGATAACGGTGGTTTGAGAAAAAGTCCCATTCAGTTAGCCGTGTGTTTCATTCTTGGCTGGTCTTGCCATCCGTCTTAGGAACCAACACCCTGAACCTCCTACGTCCACCGCAACCACCACATCATTTATCCACCCCTTCGGCAATGTCTGCATTATCTCCCCCTTAATCATCCACTTCCGCCTCACAAGGCAAATAAGTCAGTCAGCACAGCGTGCGGTAAATGGGGCAGTCGGCGTCCAAATTGGCGCGGGGCTTCCTCCCCCGCCGACATCGAGAGGTACGACGAATTGTCATGGGGCCTCTCCCGCCAAACGATTTCGAGAGGAGCAGAAAGCGCTATTTATTAAAACGTAGCCCATGTCCCCTTTGTGATTACGACAACACACCTATACCGAGACCATATGCAGTACAGATTGTTGTGATCGCCTTTGTGATCGATTTTGGTGCTCACTCATATTAAAGCAAAAGTAGTTGCAACGGCAAAATACCTACAACTAGTTACGATGCGCAACTCACACTCAACCATAATTAGAAAATGGTGTCCACCGATTGTCCACTTTCAACGATCCATAATCGAAAAATTGCATTTCAGGACCTTTTGCAAGCAAAAAATGAACTATATATAGTAACCAAATTAGCGTAAGTACGGATTGATGGATGTAGTGGGATAAATGGAAGAGTTATCCTATTTACAAGGCGCAGACCGACGCGAGTCGAACATACGGAATATCGATTTACAATTAAAATGTAATTAGATATCCTGGCAGTCAACCACGTGAATTAGATGCTGAAAACAAAAAGTCGAAACCAATCGACAACATGAAGAGTTCAATAGCACCACCACAGTTTAGCCGAAAGGGGAGACACTGCGACAACCGACTGCAATATGAATGAATGAATTTCTCTACACGAGAAATCACACCAAAATAATGCGGTTAAATATGGAGAAAAAAGATAAATAAACATAATACAACTTTTGACCAGGCGACAGAGATATGCTACACCAGATATTCCAGCTAGAAGCTAGCAGAATAAACCACACTCCCGCAATTGTTCCCGTGAATACCCTCCTTTTGCCTCCCATCTCATTCCGCTCTCCTCTCCCCAAAGCCCCGTCGCACTCTCGTTGTTCCTCCTCATATTTCTCCAAGCTTTTTTTTTTTCTCTTGACCTCTCGGTCCCATTTGCCTTCTTCCCAATGAACCCCTCACATCCTACGACGAACTCTCCGCATCCGATGTGCCCTCCGCATCTTCGTCATCACCGGCGACCTCCAAGTCCTGAATAGGCGGCAGCCTGTGCCGAGGTGATGGTGTTGCAGACAATGAATTCGGTGGCTGCGACTTGTCCTCCCGTGCATCGCCATCGCCTGCTCTCCCTCTCCAGCTTCGGCTCAAGCTTGTGTCCAGAGTGCGACTCCTTCCCAGATCCGGTCTTCTCCTCCACCTCGCCCTCCCGAACTCGGTGCCGTTTGACCCTCCTTTTCCTTTATGCGAGCGATGGGGCCTCGTCAGCCCTATCCTTCCTCGCGCCTGGGTATATGAGATGCGTATGCTTCCTCCGCTTTACTTGGCGATCCGAACAGGTCGCGCACCGGGTGCAAACCGCTTGTTCCTGATCGTGCGGCGGTTATCAACAAGTCGTTGTCATCATAATCAGAGGGCAGCTGCCACCCGAGCACTGCGCGGATACCCAGCTTCCGAACAGCCTTGAGTTTAGCCTTGGCGCAGAACGGCGTCGCCGCGCCAATCTCACCTTCGCCTTCTTCGTCGTCGGCAGAGAGCGGTGGTCGATTCACGGCGCGAATAGCGGCGTTAATACGCTTGGAGGTGGAGGCAGGTTGATTTAAAATAATTGCGAATGGTGTGAGCATGAACATAAAAATGATGTCAAAGAGGGAAATATTACATTTGGATGGCCATGGTGACAAGGAGATACTTACCGAAATGTAACGCAGGTTACGTAATGATTTTCTCCAGGGTTTGAAATACAACAATACGCATCTCAGCCCTTTACCTTGTATCCTTTGTATTGGACATGACCTTTCTGGTAACCACGCCGAAGGTGCCGACGGTGTTACTTCCTTGAACAAGCGGTCACTAATGACGACGAGGCTTCCCGCCGGGGGGGGGGGGGTGTAAGTGCGGAAGTAGGCAAGGTGAACGGGATCCCGGAATGTTTCTAGGTTTGGAGAGGGAGATTTGATGCGTATTTTTGGGTTTGATATGTTTGGTACCGGAATCGTTTATTTTCACCTACAAGCGGCGATGACGCACAAAGACAAACAATTCCTACCCCCTCCGAAAACGACCTCAACCTCACCTGCTTCCCACTCGCAATCATCCATCCTCGCCAGATTCGATAAATTCACACCATTCTTCTCGGCAAAGGTCTCATTGTATACGTTCTACGAATCACATGGAATTTCCCAAGTGAGAATCTCGTATACACGATCCGAAACGAAGAATCGAATGCAAGCCGTACCTGTAACAGAGAGCTGTCAAGCTATTGTCCTGGTCGAACGCTAGGACACAGAATCCAGATAACGTGAGCAGGCGGAAGTTGTAACGGACGCAGCGAGCAATGTGTTATGTGGGTTGATGGTGTGCTCACGATGCGTTAGAAAAGGGGAATGGGCGAGAGTTACTACGACGAGATGCAGCCGAGGTGAAATGCATTAAAGCCGAGAAGTACCATGACCCTGTGGCTTGGGTGGAACTCGTAAGAGCCACGTGCCATTCACGCAAGATACCTCAGGAAGGGTATTTTCGCCGGCATACGAAGCGGATTTACATATCTTGTTGTATTAGTCAGGCATTTATGTATAATTAGTAGCTGTAAGTTAACTGCAATAAAATTTATTCTTTGAAATATTGAAATCCGCAGAACGGGGTATCCAAGAATTCCGTGTATAATGGTCGCTTTTAGGGCTCACAGGACGGAATTTGCTAACAAAGACGTCGCCCCAAATCTGACGTTTTCAATTTGCAATCAGCCCCTTTATTATCGATTTAATAGGGATCGATTCCTGTGGAACCTCCTTAGCTTGCATCCAATTTAAGGTGGTGAAAGCCGTACCATCCTCGAGGCTCTTCCATAACGTGGAGCTCTTACATGTATGACAGTATTAATTTTAAAGGACTATATAAATAGTCAAAGATAATATAAGGGGCAGATTTTAGATTTCAGTTCTTCGGACTAGGAGATGCAACCTTTTCAGACATTCTACCGCTCCTTATTAACGACAAATTTCTCGGAAAAAATTACACTATACTTATGATCCTTGCAAAAATAACCTTGTTCAAATTGCTCTCGGCTCCGAAATACATGGCATTAAATTTTGTAAGTTACATCAGTTATACAACCTTTTTCTTCCTCCACAGACTTCATCTCTCTCCCAATACATTCTATCTACACGCACCCAAAGAAGCGAAAAAACCGGGCCAACTCGTTAATCCCGGCAAAGCTACAAAACTGGCGTCCGACGTTAACTCTGACAAGACTACGAAGCCAATGGCTGACGTTAATCCCGTCCGCCCCATTCTGCTTTTCTATTCTTAGCCTCCCACTCCCCGGTCCTCCCCCCCGATATCCTCGTTCTCAACCCCCAAGGCTTCTTTCCGCCCACAAAGATACCCGACAACAACGACACTCCACTCGCCTCCAAACCAAGGCCCGACCCGACCCGGAAACGATGTCCGACCCAGACCTTAACCCGCCAAGGCCTGCCCCAGAAGTTGACCCACCGAGGGCAATCTTAATACATCCTGACCGATCCCGACGTTATGTTAATCCCAGAAAAGCCGCGAAACCGAGGCCCAACTCCGAGATTAATCATTCGTAGGCATATATCCTCAAGCACTTAGACATCATTTTTGCAGAAGTTCGTCACCCTTTCAGGCCGCCTCGAGGATAATTCTACAATATCTCACAACTTCATATATGTGAAGGAGAGAAAGTAACTGGTGAAGCATGTCCAGTCTCTGGTCATCATGCACCTACTCGATGTTGTCCGAGGCCCGACTCCGAGATTAATCAACCGAGGTCCCGATCCCGTGGGTGCCGTCGTGAATTTTGCTGGAACGACGCCGATGGTGACAATGTGTTGCTTGGATTCAAGTTTGACGTGGATACGGTGGAAGCCATCGTGCAGGTATGCCCGTGGTCAATCAACCGTAGCTCCTTAAGCCACCGAGCCCGTCCCTACCGCCCTCCTATGAGAGCAGTCTTGGAACTAACGGACGAACTATGGTCAGGAGATCGACGCCATTCGGCATGAATTGGCGACGATCTATTGTCCGAAGAATCAAAGCTGGGTGAACACGACGAAGTCGCGGTTCATTGCTGTTTTAATCCATGATGTAGATTGGGGCTTACGATAGCGTTAGCCTCCGAATTTTGACCTTTTGGCGACCCCAGGTTTGTATATATTGCAAGGGAACTATGTGATGGAAACCTTCCCTTACCGAACCCAAGTGAATTGTACATTCTGTCATTTTTTTGGTTTTTTTTTTTCGGATTTCCATCATGTTATAATTTCTTTCTCTCCCTTCTTCTGTCATTTCCACATCCTCTGAGGTGTTTTTGTTTTCTCATTTTCGTCATGCCGCTTTAGTCTACTTTCTCTTCCATCCTATTTTCTTTTCACATTCTCTAGGGTGTTTTTCATATTCGGAGATCTGCCATGTTTTTCAATTTTTATACTCTCCCATTCTCTGTCTTTCACACATCCTTTCTAAATATATAATTCATTTGTAATAAATTTGCAAATATTAATAAAATGCTTATTAAACGGCAAAGAATTTAAAAAATAAAGGAGGCAATTATGTGGTATTTGCATATATGCCGACGAGCGCCAAAAGACAACCGAAAACAAAACGACGGACGACAGAATGCCAATGAACAGAAGATCGCAGAACGATGCCTAACAGCCGAACAATCATAGGTGACGAAAAATTGCAAGACGACGATGGACAATAAAACTACAAAGACCTCTCGACAGCAGAACGACGATAGACCGCAGAACACAGAACGACGATGGGCTGCAGAATGATAGGACTGCAGAACCACTGCACAACTGTAAAACTCTCGAGCGTCTTGGCAGTGCGAGCAATTTCGGTGGTTCGTCGTTTCAGCATGAAGTTATTTACCTGTCGTGGAAACAGGTGATGTCATCCACAATGCGTAAAATTAAGAGAGCCCCGTTTGTGTTTTCGTAATGCAATAGAGGCACGGGAGAGGTTTACCGAGTCTTATCGCAATGTTCGAGGCCAGTGTAAATTGAAGAGACAGATGTATACAGTTAATCGATTTCTTGTTGGGACGCCACCCTCTTTCAACCACGCGGTTTACAAAATCGCAATGAGCACAACATCTCGTTTCCCAACCCCAATAAACCACCTATCATAAATACTTGTCCACCTTTCGGTGCAGGATTGAAGGGGTGAATGGGGGACGGTGGTGCGAGTAGGATGTGGGAATCACGTGAGGATTTGATCTATTTATACGATTCTGTAGTATTAATATTTTGTATTACATATATTCTGTAACACTTATATTTAAAATATCAATATCTGAGAGGGTCTTCGGTTATTTGCCATAAGAGTAACAAGGGCTTTCCGAAATTATTTAATGTGTTCTCCTTTTCTAAATGGACACCTTTGATCTATGGCTCTTCCGTAATTATTAGTTTTGTGCAAGCCCTGAGAATTTGTCGATAGTAGCATTATTCGGTGTGTATATAATACTCCAAATGAATTGGAATTATAACCCAACATCATCGAAAATATATTTGTATCAAATTACAGACTGTAATGCGGCTTGTACGGTTTTTGTGATTTGCGCGGCTTAGTCGTAGGACGCGCAAAACTGCCTTGATCAAGATTTCAGGGAACCGGGTTTGTTTCATTTGCCAGGAGAGATATCTACTTAAAATAAAAATATCGCAATACCATCACACCAGCAACGATGATATGAACATGTATAAGTTCAGTTGCATCGTGCTTGAGTTTATTTTAGAAGGGAGTTTACATGTGACTAGGCGAAAATTATTTTGAGTAAAAAATGCACTTTCAAATTACATTACAAAAATTCCAAGGGATATCAGTCATTGAGGTCGGGGCTCAAGTTGCTTTGTCGATGGAACTTTGAGTGCTTCGGGCATCACGGTGTGTCTGATTGCTTCTACATCATTGCTTGCAGGCGTGCGCTTGCAGGCGTCGGCGGATGAATGATTGCGGGTAGGTATGGGTAAGTGATATGGTATTAAATTACGTTAATTACGTCAGTTATACCAAGACTTCCTCGCCCTCCCAAGGGTTCCTCTCCCTCCCAAACTTCCTCTCCTTCCCAAAACTTCCTATCTGATAGGATGTCCAACCCATTCGACCACGGCCAGGGAGAGCTTTCGGAGGGATCTGTCATAAATATGATTCTGACGTTGACGAGGGAGATGTGGGTAGGAACCTTAGGCGCCATCTACAAGGCAGTTTTGCCGGACGACCGAACCTGCGTGGTACAACTTTTTCTTTGGAGGGTGCTTGACATGGACACGATTTGTCGCCAAACGTCCTTTGTCATTGGCAACGGCCTTACTTGCTTTGAAAGGAAAAACGATGAGTACTTTCATTTCGTATGGGAAGGTCACAGCCAAAATGTAAAAGAGCTAATAGATCAGGTCGAACGCACGAACCGTGAGCATGTGTTGCGGCGCTCGGTGAATATTTTCTGTAGATTCTGTTGTGTTATTCGTTTTCTGAATTCTGTTGGGCTTTTTTAGTTTCTTCCTTTCCATTTCTCCGTCCTTTCCATATATTCTGTCGTGTTTATCTTTGTCGTGTTCTTCTAGTTGCTTTCTCTTTTAGTTTTCTGTAATTCTTGCATTTGAATGATCACTTTGATTTCAATGATATTTGTTATATCTGAGACGGTCTTCGGTTATATGCCATGGGCGTGGGAGGGATTGTACGCATTGCTTCTCAAGAGGCATAAAGAAAATTGGACGTGCGAGGAGGCGACGCCATATTCGAAGGCATCAGTGAGCTAAAATGTACATGAACTCTAATAGATGGCAGGCATTGCCCATCAGCCTCCTTACCAAGGGAGGTCGCAGTTCGAATTGTCATTGCAGGTTACGATGCATATTTACCCCTACCTTACCCCCCTTTTCAGCACTTTTTCTTTCTCCCAGAATAGGTATGGCCTACGTGTAGAACTCATGCGACGAGCGATGGGCGGGGTGTTGGTACCAAATCCACGCGTGATTGTTTTAGAGAAGAGTCTGAGCTGGGCTCAGAAATACCTTTCATGGCGGGTGAGGCGAACGCTCCAAAGGCAGTGCCCCTTCCTTTTTCTCTGGACGCGAGCGATCATACTATGCAAAAGGCGAAGTGAATTTTAATACATAATTACAAGATAACACACATCCTTACAATGTAGTTCATTCTCCCCATCCTCGCGATCTACCCTTCCGCCTTTGTTGTCCTCGGCGATACTTCCTACGACCACACCTACCACACCTTCCCCATCTGCGTATTCGTCCAGTCCTTCACCATATGACAAGCACCTCTATACTCTCCAAAAAAAAACCTTGACCAGCGGGATATGCACTCCACACTGTTGCCAAAGGCTACGTGGCCCTTCCAGGCTGCAAGCTCACAACCAACGCGTTCCATTATCTCCCCGTCAAGAACGTCTTCTCTTTCGCCTTTCCCAGCTTATTAACTTTGTCACCACGGTGAGCCACCTCACTGTGGATGTGACCAACAATGCCAGCGTTGTCGAATCCTTCAGCATAAAGTACCTGGCGCTGACCCATGTCGCCGACTCCACTGTGCCATTGCCAAGTCCATCGCATCGGCAAGGTCGTCGAGATCATACAGACACTGATCCTCGATGCCCAAACCATTGGCACCATGTTGCCACCATGATCTCCCTGCCAAAGTCGGACTCCCTTTATCTGGACACCTATCAAATAACAACCTCGATTTGATTGCCAAGCTGCCCAAGTACCTCGTGGATAGCAAGCCTATCATGGATGGACTGGATAGGTTGAGAATGTATTTGGCTTCCTTGAACGAGTATTCCTATCCCAATAGTAAGAGATGGATGGCCTAGGCGGTTCACCTGAATGTTGTGCTCGCAGGGGTCGAAAGGTTGATGGATGGTGGAGGGGTACAGGTGACTGCTTTGGATAAAGTCAGGAAATCTATCATTGGCTTTTGATTTCCCCATGGATTTGATACAAATCACCTCTCCGAAATATAATCATACCTTTGCTTACAATAAAAAGCAAAATAACTTTGAAAAATATTAAAATAAACAAGCAAATATGCATTGACATGTATTCCCGGCGAAAGCCAGGACGACAATAGATAATGTATTTCAGGAATAGCATCGAGCACGTTCGACAGTTGGATGAGTGATCATAGTGGATGAGACGTAAAAATAAAATAAAATAAACAAAGGAATCCAAACAAGTGAAGGAACTGCCAAATTGGCATGAAACACCTCAAACGCCAATTTGGTTAGTTGGGAGAAAGAGGCGCTGAGGTGTATGCCGAAAATAAAATAAATGACATAAATTATTTGATGTCAGTCTAAGATATTTAATTAAATTTAGCAGACGGTGTTGCCAGTCTATATACATAACCAAGTCCGGAGCACAAAGGCTTCAAAATTGAAATTCTGGTTGACAAGTGTCTGCACGGAATTTGTCAGCTCGGAAATCCACAGACTCCCTTAGAATCATGATACTAAATACATTCGAATCAAACGGCGAGTCGGACATAAAAATATCGTCCGAGCGAATGTCCTTATGCAAGTTACCGCAACTGTGAAGATGTGTTGGCTTACTTGGAATCATCAGCTGTTCAAAAAA
>RBNI01004233.1:0-14408 GCA_003990745.1 Jimgerdemannia flammicorona | reverse complement strand
AAATAAAAAAAAAAAAAATTAAAAAAAATAAAAAAAAAAAAAAAAAAAAATTTTTTTTTTTTTTTTTTAGTAAAATAATTTTTTATGATTTCTTTTTATTTTTATAAAATTTTAGATACAGTTATTTTTTGCAGCCGAATTTGGCTGCAATACCATCTAAGAGATAATGCTCATTATATAATTATATATAAATCAAGCTGCATAGAATTTAATATCTATGCAGCTGTTTTGTCGGAGAGATTTGAAAAAGCGCTCGGTTATAGGAGTGATAGGTTGTTGATTTTTTTTTTTTTTTTTTTTATAGGTTGCTTGATTACTGTTAGACGATTAGGAAAGACGAAATACTAACATGTGCACAGCAAAATCTGTTTTCCGAATGTTGCGGCGGAGTTAAACCAAGACGGTTTGAGATTATCATGTGAAAATACTATCAGACGGTCGTTGGGAATAAGATTTTATTTTCGAAGGTGCTTATATGACGTTTTATCTGTGGATCCAAAGAAAATTGGCACCGACCTGCATGCTCGAGTACGGAAAGGTTGGCCGAGTAGTACGCCAAAAAAAGGGTTCAGGCCAATAATCACGTAATCTACCGATCAGGTCGTCCCCCTCATGTTAATTATATAACATGTTAAACTTCTAAGATAGGTATTTAAGAGTTACCCGGTGTACACCGTGACTGTTCTGTTCGCGTCGGAATCAAAGCACCGAAAAGGGGATTTATCCGTATATACTTGATGGTAGCTAATTCGAAATGAGGAGTGACGGAGCAGGTTGCAGAACACGTCGTCTGAATTACGCCGATAAAATGCATATATTACTTACGGTCGCGAAACGAAAACATATGCACAGGAAAAAAAGATTTTGTATGTATCAAAAAAAGACAAATAAAATGCAATGATGTATGTCCAAGACCTGGTGATGACAGCAACATCCTCCAACCTCATCCCAGTACGTCGCCATAATTACCGATATATCAAGAGCCTGTCCGCAACCAACCCATCATGCCAAGTCAGCGTCTATCCTTGCCACCTTCGGCACGACCATCTGTAGGAATTTGTAGACTTCCTCGAGACTGTGAAGGCGATACCGCCGGAGGACTATAATGAGAAGAGAGTTTGTAAGTACGGAGAAAAAAAATATGATAATAGTGTGGGGGAAAAATATTGTGTCCCTCCCAGCAAATGAAATAAAGCTTCCCATCATCGCCCAAGTCGCAGACGAGCCCGCCTCAACTTACAATCAACCTGGCCAATCTCGGCCCGACGCTCCCTTTCTCGCGACCTTTATCACGCAATCAAAGCTATTCTTGTACAAATTTTTAGCGTCGACCGCCTGAATCTTTGTCTTGACGACGTCGAGAGACAGTGGTATACACGGTGACGATACCAACAGCGAAGGCAGCCCAGGATCGTCCGGCCTTGCGCGGGGGCGCGGTGCCTTTGTCTTGAAGGTGGAGTAGACAAAAAAGCGGACGGCGGAGTTGGTATCCTGGCGTATCATGACGGGGGGCCGCGATATTGAAAATAGTCCTCACACTTTCGACACCCACTCCAACACGGCGTTCGACCATAACCTCCACACTCACTTTATTGTCTCTGACGGCGTGGCAATCAGTGCAGCCTCCCTCATACCCGCTCTTAACTTCACAAGCACGCTTCTCGCGTCGCTGAGCTTGCCCTGGTCGTCGCAGAGGGCCTATGCGAATTGGTCGTAGGCAAGGAAGCGGACGGCGCTCTTCCAATGACGAAGGCGGACATGCCACGGTAGATGGCGAAGATTTCCTGAGTGCGGACGGTGTGCGTGAGGAGGCCGATCGGGCGGCTGAGGTTCGGGGTGGAAGTAAGTTAGGTGCACTTGCGAAGGTCAGGTTTCTATGACATAATGGGATATAATCGATGCCTTGCCGCCAGTACGGCGGCCAGCTTGTTTCTTTACAGCTGCAACCTCTTTTTGTATTCGGTAAGGTAGGTTATGGCGCCCTCCACGCCGCCGGTGATGAGAGATAAGGTAGAGTTCTTCTTATCGTCCTTCGTCTGCGGTTACGACGAACAGACTGGAAGCTTTCTTGAGAGGGACAGATGCAAAGGGTTATAACCTGTTCAGTGGGACTGTACGCGGAGTGACTTGATTGATCGACGGAGAGTTTATTCAATAACCAGTGTAATTACCGAAATAAATTAAATGTCATAAAAGATTGGACAATACATATCTTCGAACCAAATAAACTTGATATAACATATGCTGAAGATGGCATATTAAAAATAATAGAAAATCTATAAGAGTGGCATAGGGCATATTTTAGCTTGGTGCCAGGAACTAAATCACATATCCAACCCCCCCCCCCAAAAATACACCGAAGTGCTACGTAGTCTGAGACACATCCCTCCAATAGAAATTCCGAAATTTGAGCGGCACGTTGTTGTGACGTCCACTACAGGGGCGAGGTCGGTTTCGTCAAATTTGACTAGGTCGTCAAGTCCATACACTATTTGGATGATAGTGTTATTGTCCTCCGCAGAAAATTTTTGCACAGATGCTCGGTAGCCGTATGATAGTTGTCCTTCAAGAAACAAGGTTTGCCACGTCTGCCACAGCGATAACAAGGAACTCCCGAGCATCACTTTTTGTGGTGGCATCGCTTCTTTCTTTTCGAACAATCAGCGCACTGCTTGTACGGGGTGTATTCCGACAACTGTTGTGGCATGGGGTTGGTGCTGGATAGATGCGGCGAAGAACCTTGATTCACAGCGAAGTGTTTTGCGAAGAATTTGAGGTGATTCTTTCGATTTTGCCGACGGTCAGGGGTGCCAGGAGAGTCCATGAGGCTGAAGATTATTGGGCAATTTGGGTGGGGGCAGCGGAGTTGGGATGGATTTGACTTTGAATCGGTCTTTATCTTATCCCCACCCTCATTCTGTATTCGATTCGTTAGACCTTGTATCGCGGCAATTGTATTGGCTAATACATTAAACCCTCGCCGGAACCGCACAACTCCCAACGTAATTGAAAGGATTGACGTGATGATAACTCCGAACGGACTGTACACTATAGCCGGTTCGGAAATTGGTATTTGTTGACGCCGGATCGGCCCCCCCCCTTTTTTTTGGACAAAGTACGAGGCTTGTGTGCTTATTTCCGGGTTGTGTATACATGTTTCTGAGGTGCGCCATTATCTGGCTCCGCGTGTCGAATTTTATGACCACGTGCCATTTTACCGATCACACTCTAATTCCCAACCAATCGTATTGTCCTTTACAATCACACACTGTCCTGGTCGAACATTTTGGCGCCGTAACATAGTGCATTGTGGTGCTGGTAGTGTGCGGAAAACAGATTTTAAAATATGTATATACAACCTGGAATGTCAATTTCGCTGCGAACTCTCACTTTCGAATTTTCAGACTATACTGCCCTTACGCAGAAAAAATAATTAAAAGTTCTGGCTGAGTAGTATCACCTGTGCCAACAATCCGAATCTGACGTCACCAATTTGTTTTCGCGGCAACATCGCCAGTATGTTTTTTTATTTTTCATCTTTGCCAGCCAATATTATATCTTTATTATCTTTAATGAGCCCAGAACGTACTTCTCTTAGCTTTTATCCGATTTCCCCTCGCCCGACACGGCTTTCGACCATAACCTCCACACTCACTTTATCGTCTCTGACGGCGTAACAATTAGCGCAGCCTCCGTCATACCCGCTCCTAACCCTGCAAGTACGATCCTCGCGCCGCTGAGTTTTCCCTGAGCGTCGCGGAGGTCCTGTGCGGCAAGGAAGCGGACGGCGCTCTTCCAATGACGAGGGCGGACAGATGAAGATTTCCTAGGTGCGGAGGAGGTCGATTGGACGGCTGAGGTTGGGCGATGGAAGTAAGTCAAGTGCACTTGCGGAGGTCAGGTTTCTATGACATAATGGATGCCCTACCGCCTGTACGGCGGCCAGCTTGCCTCTTTACAGCTGCAACCTCGCCTTTATGTATTCGGTCGGGTAGGTTATGGCGCCCTCCACGCCACCGGCGGTGACGCCGACAATGGGAGAGAAGGTATGGTTCTTCTCGTCCTTCATCTGCAACAGACTGGAAGCATCTTTACGAAAGGCAGTAAGTCAGACATGTTTAGTAGGCCGAGAGGGGAAGAAGAGAGTAGTGACTTGATTGATCATCGGAGAATTTTATCCAATCATCAATTCAAACAATAACCGCGTGATTGGGCCAGGGGTCAACCACAAATGTTCAATAAAATTAAATATCATGAGAGATTGGATAATACATACTGAAGATGACGAATTAAAAGTTATACGAGTGGCATATGGCATATTTTAGCTTAGTGTCAGGAACTCAATGTAATTGAGTGCTGATAGATGTTCTGATGTATGGATAGATCATAAATGCTAATGGGTTTGCGCATTGGCTCAATTCTAGAAAAAAAACAGTAACTAAATCACTCTAACCCAAAAAAATACGTCGGAGTGTTGCTTGTCACAAGTAACTGAGCTTCGCTACGGTAGTCTGTGCCATATCCCTCCAATAGAAATTCCGAAATTTGGGGTGGCAACACGTTTTCCTGGATACCTATCGGATAGTTTTCCTGGAGGCGGGAGTCGTTAAGAGTTGTGGCGTCCACTGCGGTTTCGCCGGGGTTAGCGAGGTCGTCAAGTTCATATAGTGTTTGGAAGATAGTGTTGTTCCCCGCAGAAAATTGATTGCACATATGCTCGGTAGTTGTATGACAGCTATCCTCCGAGAAACAAGGTTCTCCACGCTTGCCACAGCGATAGCAATGAGCGCCCGAGCATCGCTTTTTGTGCAAATGGCATTTGGCGCACGCCGTTCCCGGTGACTTTCTCTTGAATTTGCTTATGCAGGCGTGAAGGTGGCATCGCCTTTTTCTTTTCGAACAATCAGCGCACTGCTTGTACGGGGTGTACGCCGGCGACTGTTGTGGCATGGGGTTGGTGCTGGATAGGTGCGGTAAAGAGTCTTGATTCACAGCGAGCGCATCCGTAGTGTTTTGCGAATAATTTGTGTTTCTTTCGATTTCGCTGACGATCGGGGGTCCACTGGCGTGAGTTTCCGTGCAGAGGTGAACCAGGAGAGGGTCCATGAGGCTGAAGGTCGTTGGGCAATTTGGGTAGGGGCAGCGGAGGTAAGCGACGTTCGGATGAATTTGGGTTTGCATTGGAGAACGTGGCTGGAAATGTTGAGGAGGCCTTGGAAGAATGGAGCGGTAAGTCATTTTGAATAGTTTGTTTTTTGAATTGTGGCGACATGGTTACTTTTATACATTCCCGCCTACATGCTGCGTTCAATTCGTTCCATCCTGTATCACGGCAATTGTATTGGCCAAGGCTTTAAACCCTCGCCGGAACCGCGCAACTTCAACGTAGTAAATAATTAATTCGTCACAGCAGTAACCAAAAACCAAATTAGTGTGAAACCAAGGACCCAGGCCATTTCGGCCGACTGGCTCTCCATTTGAGGCAGGCGTCAAATTCGTCAAATCCGACACCATAACTGCAATGTATTCAGCATATAGGTCGAACCTCATATCTCTCATTCCCAACGACCGTCTGATCGTATTGGCCTATATCACACCAAATCCCAAACTGACACTCCTCCGAATATTTTGCGCCGCAACATAGTGCGTCGTAACAGTAGTCAAGCGATCCGCCACTGTTGTCAATATCCATCAGGTCGCGCGCCACGTTGATTACGTCAGAATCTCGCGACAAAGTATCCGACGAATACCATGTTATATAACATAGTAAACTTTTGGATAGGATTTTCATCATTACTTAAAAGTTAAGCAGCGTACACTGCAAATCAGAATACAATTTTGCTGGTGATGGAATGCGACTGTTCTGTTCGCGTGTATACCTGATGGTAACTAGTTCGAAATGCGGGGTGACGGAACAGGTTTCAGAACGCGTCGTCTGAAGTATATTACTTACGGTCGCGAACGAAAACATATGCACAGGAAAAAAAGATTTTGTATATACCAAAGAAAATAGATAAAATGCTATGCCCATGTACCAGAATGGCCCCAAAATTTGGTGACGAGAGTATCTCATCCTAGTACGTCGCCGTCATTATCGATATATCAAGAGCCTGTCCGCAACCAACCAATTACGCCAAGTCAGCGTCTATCCTTGCCACCTTCGGCGCGACCATCTGCAGGAACTTGTAGACTTCCTCGTAGACCGTGAAGGCGATACCGCCGGAGAACTGTAGTGGGAAGGGAGTTTTATAAGTGCGGAGAAAAAATACGATAATAGTGTGGGAGGAATATCATTGTGTGTCTCCCGGCAAATGAAATAAAGCTTCTTATCATCGCCCAAGTCACGGCCACAAACGAACCCGCCTCAACTTACAATCAACCTGGCCAATCTCGGCGTGGCGCCTTTCCAAAGCGCGAGCACGCCATCCTTCCTCGCGACCTTTACCACGCAATCAAAACTATTATTGTACGAAGTTTTGGCGTCGAGCGCCTGCATCTTTGTCTTGACGACGTCGAGGGGCATAGTGGTGTACACGGTGACGATGCCTGCCACGCCGCCGACAGCGAAGGTAGCCCATGAGGGGAGCGGGTCATCCGGCCTTGCGCGGAAGCGCTGCACCTGCGTCTTGAGGGTGGAGTAGACAGAAAAGCGGACGGCGGAGTTGGCACCCTGGCGCATCATGACGGGGAACAGGCCCCGGTAGATTCCGCCTAGGCCTTCAGCACGGACGATGGTCGTGACGCCGTGAATCAAGCCGCGATATTTGGGGTTAGGCGTGTTTTGGTCGTGGATTAGTTTAGTTCTGGTGTCAGGTGGGTTTAATACGGGTTGGTCTACGTTGATCACTATCGGGAAAATAATCCTCACACTTTCGACACCGACTACAACACGGCGCTTGAACATAATCTCCACACTCACTTTATCGTCTCTGACGGTGTGACAATCAGCGCAGCTTCCGTCATACCCGCTCCTAACCCCGCAAGCACGCTCCTCGCGCCGCTGAGCTTGCCCTGATCGTCGCGGAGGGCCTGTGCGAATTGGTCGTAGGCAAGGAAGCGGACAGCTCCTTTAATGGTGTTTCCGATGACGAGGGCGGACATGCCACGGTAGATGGCGAAGATTCCCTGGGTGCGAACGGTGTGCATGAGGAGGTCGATCGGGCCTTTGAAGCGCGGCTGGGATTGGGGGGTGGAAGCAAGTTAAGTGCACTTGCGAAGGTCAGGTTTCTAAGACATAATGGATACAACCGATGCCTTACCGCCTGCCCGGCGGCCAGCTTGCCTCCTTCCAGCTGCAACCTCGTCTTGATGTATTCGGTCGGGTAGGTCATGGCGCCTTCCACGCCACCGGCGGTGGCGCCGGCGATGAGAGAGAAGGCAGGGTTCTTCTTGCTCTTCGTCTGCGGGTTACGACGAAACACGTTTCAACAGGCTGGAAGCGTCTTGAGAGGGACAGATGCAAAGGCATCAAGACGAGTCATAACCTTGTCAGACATGCTCAGTGGGCCGTTCGCAAGGTGGTGGTATGGAAAAGAGGGGATGAAGAGAGTAGCGTGTCTTGGTTGTCTTAGTGACTTGAGATCCAATCCATCTCGTCGGAGAGTTTTATCCAATAGGACTTTCTCCAGGTGACTGTTGCATCGGCAAACAGCCAAATATGGGCCTCTTATGTCAGCGTAAGCGATATAACATAATGCTTGGGTGGTGCGGCGCTGCCTACAACACCCTCACAAAAAAATTCGCGAATCCCTTGCCAACGAGACCGCCATTGACAAAGACTGCATGATTCATTTTGTGCGCCTGTGATAAATTCCGCGAACATTATTATGCGAGAGTACTAAATAGAATCGGCCACGGACTCCGTATTTATCCTGACTCTCGAGCATGCTTCTCTCGCTTCCCGCCTGCGCCATCTCCGCCTCAGCGAAAACGCGGCAGGTGTCTGTTCGAGGCCTGCGTTCGAGATAGACAATTCCTGGCATTGCTGGCGATAATTGCGGTCGGCTGCGGAACGTGACAAGGTGTTTATTATTTGCGCGGAGCCGAACCACAATTGATTAATGCGTGATGCTTTGTAATAGTTGTCCGCTCGAGCTCCACCAATACTAAATAAAAATGTATGTACCGATACACGTGGATCATGGCAAAGAAGGTACTGGAAGTGATTTGCTGCGGATATCAATGTTCGCCTACATCCGCGGAAGAGTGTCCAGCTTTTTGCATCCGGCGATCATTAGCTTCACGTGCCTGTGCATGTGATTGATTGTCCGCCGCAAAGCCTCCTTGCTGGGCGCCTAATTCTGACGTAAGCCAACGAATTGAGTCAAAATCCTTGTCAGCAGCGTATTGGAGGAGGAAATGTTGT
This sequence comes from Jimgerdemannia flammicorona, assembly GCA_003990745.1. Lineage (NCBI taxonomy): Eukaryota > Fungi > Mucoromycota > Endogonomycetes > Endogonales > Endogonaceae > Jimgerdemannia > Jimgerdemannia flammicorona. The sequence continues at coordinate 6,043 of RBNI01004233.1, read as the reverse complement.
TCGCTATTATTCCCTTGCCATGTGGCGTTGCATTCATACATGAGAGGAGATTTGAAAATAAAATAAACGGATGCAACTGGAAGGCGTTTGACCAACCCGCAAGATTTGGACGAAATGACAAAGCGTATGAGGGTTGGTTTTATCTTTGAAATACTGTAAAGCAGGCAACGCTCCTTTAAAAAATTCCCTCTTCAAAGAAATTTATCGAAAACATGAACGTAATACAAAAATGCCACATGCGAAATCGTGACACCCAAGGCAATATCTGCAGTAGTTTAAATATTAGAGTGACACCAATAATGTTTCAACTCTAAGTAGGGGAGGAAAAACAATCCATATCGAGCGCCAAAGCGGTTAAGTCAATTTAATAGAAATAAACAAGCTAGAGGTGAGGATCGCTTGAACCGAAGTCATCGCCGGAACTGACGTCAGGTAGAGTATAAACCTCGTGGAGCTCAACAGACCGATTGCGAATATTCTGGTTGTCATGGTATTTGAGGGCGCGGAGATTCTGTTCGACGTCATGTTCGTTGACACAACGCAAAAAGGCAAGATAAAAATTCAACCTCTTCTCGTTGACAGCAAAATCGGCAATTTTTCGGAGGTCTACCAGTGCCTTAATGATAGACTTGTTGTCAGCGGAGGTTAACTGATTACACCGAGACTTGGTGAGAGCCTCAATGTTATCACAGTTGACACAAATTTGTCGCCTTTCATTGCAGCGGTTACAAGGTGCACCCGAGCATCGTTTTTGGTCTATTTTGCACCCAATACACGCCTTTCCCGGTGAGGCTCGTTTTTCCGTGTTGATGGCGGCGACACGGTGTAGGCGGCATCGTCTCTTTCTCCTGAAGCAGTCTGGGCATTGGTTATACTGCGGAGGCTTGGGTATGAAAGCGAATGCGGTCGGCGGTTGCGGAGCGACGTTGATGACCGAAGGATTCAGGAAAGGCGGTCGACTGACAAGGCGTTCTGTGATTGTTGGCGAGGGGCCTGATAGACTCCCAAATATTACTCCGTCGTTTGGAGTAATGCTGTCGTTGAATGCCGGGGTTGTGAGAGCTTGTGGATTAGGTGAGTTTTCATTTTGTATGCCGCTTTTCTGTGCGATGCTGGTGTGGGCGTCTGAGATCTTATGATGTCCAAGGATGTCCAGATTACTGAAAATCGACGGACACATAGGAAAGGGACAGCGGAACAAAGGGGGGCTGAGATGAATTTGCGATGGTAGTTCTTGAGGCCTCGGCAGGATGTTTTGATAGCGCATTTCGTGCGCTCTGTTGCTTGTTTTCATTTTTCGAGATGGGAAGTTGGGTTAACCAATTTATTTAAAGATCTGTCATATATATGAAAAAGTGACGGTCCCGACTGGTTGGCATTAAAATTTAAGGCGGACCCGATCACGAGATGATGGGGTAATCCAAGGGGTTTTTTGTTTACGAGCCTCCCGACTTCCGCAACCATATCCTAATTCGATCAAATGTCGACTGCGGAATTCAGTTTCTGTGACCGCGCGGTTACGCTTGACGAAAAGCAGCTTTTGCATCGCTGGCTATCGTCGGATCGAATTGGTACGCGAGTAACCACCTTGGGAAGATAGTGCGGGGGGAGGAAGGTTCGACATGTTGTAAGCATCAATGACATGTGGAAACACGACATTTTAATCGTAGGTAGACGCAAATGGCGTTATTACCCCTTTTTATTTCTTCTTCTAGCGGTTCGTTTTTACGTGCATGCTCCGATCAACCTCGGTACGGAACAAACAATGTAATTATTTGGTAACGGTCAGCAGATCCGGCTGATGGGCTTTGGACTAGACCGAGGAACCTCGGAAGTCAATTACGTAATATAATAATCGGATAAAATCTTAAAATCTAATCGAAATGACCGCAAATATTCTGGCAGGGGGTATAGTCACATTGACGTTGCAAGTTTTCATAGTGCGGATTGCATGCTAGTTTTCATCATCACCACGACAATGTTTAATGGTTAGGAAACATCACGCCGAAATAGTGGCAGATAGTTTGAGGGCTTTAGATATTGGGTGGCATATTATTTTTTGGTCTCAGAACATGATAAAGAACGCCAAGACAAAAGAGGGATTGAATAGCTACGATCAAGTACATTGTTTCACCCTACATACCCACATGTTCCCATTTCGACAAAATATAAACTATCCAAAGCACTTCAAGCAAGCAAATCAAGCGCGCGTTCTTAACCTATATCTAGCTCCCGGATGAAGGGTAACTGCGGGGTAGACCTGGTCCGGTAGTTCGGTGAAAACGCCAGAATACCTGGTCCCGTTGACCGAGATGTCACCTCTTCGTGTAGCAGAGTCCAGATGAAAGGTGACCACGTCACCCTTACGAAAGGGTTCTCCGCCCGTATTGTTGACCACACCGTTCGTGGAATTGCGCACCTGTAGATTCCAGGGAGTGCAGAACAAGACCCAACTTGGATCTATTTCGCACAATGATGTCGTTGGGCTGAAAATATCGCCGACGGCCCCAAGAACATTGCAAGGGGAATTTTCCAAGATGCCGTTCGATTCAATGAGAATGTCCCATTCATGAACGCCTCCCTCCGTGAGCACCATTGGTTGCAACATTTTTGCGCTTTTTTTAAGCCCAGACGACAAATCAGTTGTCCGATACTCCACGACAGTTCCATCTCTTGAGACAGTCACCTCTGCATCGAGTTGATCCGAATTCCACTCAGCATGCGGTTTCCCGCGATACTCCGACGGATGACCCGGAGGGCAGCTTGCGATCGAGCAATTGAAGTGCCAAAAAATTTTCTCTTGCGGAAAAGGCGAGTCCCTGAAAACGTTGACGACCTCCATCAGTTGCGCAAGACGGTGGGAGCAGATGAGACGAAGGTTGATGCGCTTCACCATGTTGAACAGAAATTCGCACGTTTCTTTGCCGCTGATTTGCACATCAATCCTCAGGTCCTCGCAGAATCCGTCGGTCGTTTGCAACTCTGTGAGCATCTTGTGACGCTCAATGGCGGCGGGCGCTTCGTTGTGGCGGGCCCAAGCCCATTCTAACACGTTGAGCAAGAGGTTGTACTCTGTTGTCTGGAATTTCTGCGTCTTGTTATCCGTATGATTCAACATGAACTCCAGGGCCTTACCAGAGAGGTTATTAACATCTCCTATACTAAGAGGTTTGGTGCGGAATGCATTCAAGATCAAATCGTATAGGTCGATGTTGAGTTGACTGGGAGGTATGGCAATTACGGTTTCATTGAGAAACGACGATGCGACCGCAATATCACCAACGTTTTTCATTTGCTTGATCACCAATTCCATGAGCTTGGGCAGTAAGAAGAACGCGGCGGCGCGATATGTCTCAATTATCAGCTCAGGCGTCGGTTCAGCGCCGTCTAAGTCACCGCAGTGGATGAATTTTAGCACGGTGCGGAGTACGTTGGAATTGATGGTTTTGAACTCGAGCTGGGCCTCCTCCATTTCGTTGAGCATACTCTTGAAGACGCTAGAACGGGCGGCGAGAACGGTACACGAGGCGCCGATTTCTACTCCGTCGGAGCAGACGAGTGTCACGTCGTGGAAAGATTTGTCGTTTAAAAGGGACGAGAAGTCATCTTTTAAGGAGAAGCCGACGGTGGAATCCATTTTCATGATTGCGATGATAGCTGTATGTAATGCTTCGGAAAGATGGGGGTTTAAGATATTTTACGATGCGTATTTAAAAGTTCAAGAATAAAGGATATGGAACGTGCTTACAAAGGGTATTTGTTTCATATCAAGCAGTCCATGCAACAAGGCATTCTGCCACGCGACGAGCTGGCACCTTGACCCGTTGTTTATCTTTGCAACCTAGTGCATTACTTCAAGTATGCATTGTTTGCGGAAAGATTTAACCGGAAGCGAATTGCGTTGTCAAGTGTGATTGCGAAAGAAAGGAAACAAGATACATAGGCGCCTCCAAGTCTTTTCATGCGTACGGAATTAACCGATAATAAAGAACGTTTGCTACACAACGGTCTAAGAGACCACGTTATATTTATTTTTGATCTATATAGACAAGTTGCACCCCCAGTATGCGCGAATTTAATTGTGCTACGAATATGACAGACCCTATGTCACGTTTCGCAAATGAATGCAAGTCAATCATCGTCTACCACGTAATCGCGACAAAGATCCTCTAGCTGTGCGAAATGATTTACAATATAAGGTAAACGAAATGGAAATGCGAAATACGAATAAATTTCATTGTTCTCAGACAATGCCTGTGTTACAAGTGTGTGTTGATGAAGCCAGCCCTCGATGGACCAGGAGAAGGCCTATGATAGGGTTTGGAGAGTGTGGCTGGAGAAAGTACTGAAGCATATTGGAGTACCAGTGGGCATGTGTCGGTCACTTATTGGGTTACTGGAAGGGAGTAGGGCTGCGATTCTGACTAATGGACACAGGGGGGCCTCATTCCCCTTGGGGAGGGGGGTACCGCAGGGGGATCTGTTGTCACCCATCCTTTATGCCTTCGCCTTAGAGCCATTGTTGGATTGTATCCAGTGCAGAGTTGGTGGATTGAATATCTTGGGTGTCAATTGGAAGGTAGGGGCCTTTGCGGATGATATGGTGGTGGGGTTGGGTTCGGTGACAGATGTGGTGAGGCTCAAGGAGATAGTTGAGTGGTATGAGAGGTGTTCTGGAGCGAAACTCAACTGGCACAAGTGTGAGACAATGGTCCTTGGGGAAGGAGTCATAGGGGGGGATGTCATTGGAACAATTATCTCAGCAGGAGGAGTGGTACAGTACTTGGGTATCTATTTCTCAGTATATGGCTCTCTACTTCCCAAGGAGTGGTGGAAGCACAAGCTGGTAGAATGGGGGAAAGTACTGATGAGCTGGGGTGGAAGACAGGTATTGCTGGCGGGGAGGGTAACTGTCCTGAATGTGTATTGGATGCCGAAGCTTTGGTATCTGGGCTACCATTTGGACTTCCCTAAGTGGGTGGTTAAACGGCTTCTCAAGATGGCCTGCTCTTAGCTCTGGGCTGGATGCCAGAGTCAGATTGGTTGGGAGGTACTCACACTTCTGGTGGATCATGGAGGACTTGGCCTGGTGGACTTTTCCAAGAGGCTACTCTGCCTGAGGGTATGGTAGATGAAGAGGGCCAGTGAGTTGAGAGGAGGAGAATGGGTGCCCCTTATGCAGCATTTGTGGGAGGTGAGGGTGTCACCATGGGGTGGCTCAGGGGATCTACTGTCCTTAGTGGCCTTGGATGGTAGCCAGAAGATGCAGTACAAAGGATTCTGGTGGGGAGTGGTAGATGGGGCCCATCACATTGGGATCTGTTAGCAAGGTGCTGAAGGGGATGAGGACTGGGGTCCGGAGATGTGGAGGTAGGACTGGCTCTTATTGGGAGGGAATCTGGTGGAGGACTTCTGATTGGAGGAGGGCATGGAGTGCCTTCGGGGTCTGAGATAGGACCTTTGGCCGAAGTCCTGGCAAGGGGTTGGGATTGGGGAGGGATGGGACTAGGCAGGCATCTGGTCTTGGATCAAGGTGGTGTCGAGGTGGCTCCCACCAAAACTCTGGATAGCATGGTGGAGGCTGTTGAGGTGAAATGTGATGCTAAACTTTAGGGCTGGCCATCTGGTGGATGGCAGGGTATTTGATTGTGAGGAGTGTCATAATGTAGGGCAGGAGGGCAGGGTGGTGCAGACTCCGGAGCATTGGCTGGGGGAGTGCGAGAGTATGGAGAATTTCTGGAAGGTAGTTGGGGGGAGATTGGGAGTGCCAGCGCCTGACCCTGAGGTGGGTGGGCGGTGGGCGGCACTACAGTCAAGACTGGTGGGGGGGGTGGGGAATGAGTGGCTGATGGTTGGTTGGACTGTTGCAATATGGGTGGGGCTTGCAGAACACTGGCGGAGTGTCTTTGAGGAGGGCCCTCAGAGGCCTGTGAACCTGAGGGTAGTAAGGTGGGAGGAGCTGATGCTCGAGCTCTTCAAGGCATGGTGGATTGGATGGGGCCCCAAGGGGAGGAGATGGAAGGGTCTAGTAAGGAGAATTGTA
>RBNI01004232.1:0-14408 GCA_003990745.1 Jimgerdemannia flammicorona | reverse complement strand
TTTTTTTTATAGTTACTTTGACTTCACCATTTATTACCAATCTATTAATAAGTTTACAGTAACTCCTCCAACTACCCAATCTCCATAGAGGAGCCTTTTTCTACATCATTATGAATAAAAACCATCTTCTTCTCTACTACTCCCATCTCTCCCTCACTCTGCTGACAGATCTTCTCTACTAAGCAATACCTTCACCCACTCTGCAACCCCCAACCAAACCGCTAGTCTGTCAAGACATCTTCCATAAGGCTATGCCAATGCAGCAACTGGTCTCTCAAGTCTATTCTCCTCTTATCTTCAAAAACAAATAGCCAGTAACTGGTCAGCCCTACCTATATTGCCAAAACTCAGTCTAAGGTAAGTCACTCCTTTTCCACCCCCTCTATCAGTCTATCTCTCAGATCCTCCCACTGACCCCACACACCATCACTCCTATACACTACCCCTAAACAATCCCCAATAGCTTGCCAGAAGTCATTAAGTACCTCACACTCTCCTAGCCAATGTTCAGATATCTGCACATATTCCTTTTCCTGCCCTACATTGTAGCACTCCTCACAGTCAAAGTAACCCCCCTTGATAAGGTGATCTGAGCAGAAATTGAGTATTATATTTCTCCTCAACATGTGCCACCAGACCACCCAGTACTTTAGCAGTAACCATCTCTATATCTTAGTGCTCCAGACCCACATACCATGTTAGTTCCAATCTTTACCAATACTAATACTTTGCTATCCATTAGGCCACAGATCCTGGCCTTGTCTCCATTGGCAGTCTATCCCTTCACTAATATTAAACTCAATTAAGGGCATACCTCCCAGCAGCACTCAGTCCCATTGCTACATTTTCAGGTCCCAATCTACTTCTTCTTTATTCCTCTGCCAATGAATTCTAATGCAGTGTATCCTCTCCACTACTCCCCACCAGAAACCTTTATACTGCAGTTGTGCAGTATTCTGAAGCCCAATCAATGAAAGGAGATCTCCTGTTGAGCCTCTTGGTGAGAACCTCATCTCTTAGACCTTCTGCAATAGGGGGACCCAACTGCCCCCTCTCAACTCTACTGTTCTCTTTAACCATCATGCTCTCAAGCAGTGTAGTCTTTTTGGAAAGTTGACCAGCTCAAGCCCTCCTCTCACCACCAGTAAGGACAAGACCTCCCAACTGATCTGGCTCCTCCTTCCAGTCCAGATCCACCCCTTGGCCATCTTCATCAACCACTTTACTATCCAGATTGAGAAGTCCAGATGATAAGCTATATACCACAATTTCAGCAGCCAATAGATATTCAAAATCATGACACACCCTGCTAGAGATAAGTGTTGACCCCCCCAGCTCTGCAGGGCCTCTCCCCAGATTCCAACTCTCTGCTCCCACCAATGTCTAGGTAGTACTAACCCATATATTGACAAATAAATACTCAAGTATTGCACTGCTTTACCAGTAGGGACAATTGTTCTGATAACATTCCCTCCCATCAGGCTATTGCCCAACACCATTATTTCATACTTGTATCAATTGAGTTTAGCCCCAGAGTTCTCCTCATATCCTCTACTGTTTCCTTGAGCTTCTTGATATCAGCAATAGATCCCAGACTGACTACTATATCATCAGCAAAGGCCCCTAATTTCCACCCAATTTCAAAGACAGAGAGCCCTACTATCTTCTGTCTGATCCTGTTCATTAGGGGCTCCAGAGAGAGAGCATATAGAATGGGAGACAGTGGGTCCCCCTGGGGCACACCCCTATCCAGGGGAAATGATACCCCTCTATATCCATTATATATGAGTGCAGCCCTACTCCCTTTCAGTAGACTGATCATCACTGACTAGAACTGATGTAGTACTCCAGTCCTATCCAAAACTTTCACCAGCCAGACTCACTGCACCCAGTCATAGGCCTTTTCCTGGTCTAAAAACACCAGTTGCCCATCCAGTCTACAAGCTCATACCCCTTTAATAACTCTATATACCCAGGCTGTACTATCTCTAATGAGCCAGCCTCCTATAAGTCCCTCTGCTCAATATTTAAGACTTGCTGGGCCACCTTCTGTAGCCTCACAACCACCACCTTAGTCACTAACTTTCTGTTCATGTCTAGCAGCATAATCAGCCACCAGTTCTTCCAATCCTCTCATCTTCTCTTGTTCTTGTACAGCAATGTCACCAGTCCCAGATCCTGCTCTCTCACCTATCTCTCTGTCTGTAAAATAGAGTCACATAGTGCTGTCATCTCATCTAGTATCCCTGGGACTCTTACCATCTTCTTCCAGAAGTCCCAGGGCAGACCATCCTTCTTAGGTGCCATATCTGAGGTTGTCATAGCAAGAACCTGATGGATCTCTTCCTCTCTCACTGGCAATATCAAGTCACCCAGCCCATCCACTCATGGAGGGTGCCAATCCTCTAATGCCCAGTCAATGGCAGCAGCATCTGCCCCACCCTCCTTCTTACTCCACAATCCACTCTAATACTTTTTTAACAAACCAAGAATGTCCTGTATACCATGTACCAGTATACCATCAGAGTCAATTACCCCTTCCCATCTCTGCTGTACCCTTCTTGCCTGAAGAGCTCTCATGAGGTACTTAGAGGGCCTCTCTCCTTCCTCCAGACCCTACCAATAAAGCCATGCCACCATACTCTGCACCCTTGCCTCATTCTCCTCCCACATCATCTGTTGCAATTTACTCACCTCTATTTTCACTCTTATTTATCTCCAATCCTCTTTCTCCTCCCCTGTCTCTAGTCCTGCCCAATCCTCTAAAAGTCTAGTCATATGAATAGAAGCCCATCTCACCCATTGTCTCTTCTGCTTCCCTGCCTCCTTACCAACCTCACTCCAGTAGACCCTAGCCATCTCTTTCATTCTCAATCACTAAATATCAACTGGGGCACCTTTCTGCCTCCAGCTCTCCACCTTCAGTTGAATGTCTTCAGCCCACTCATCCCACTGGATCCGATCCTCTAATAAGGAGGAATTGAGGCACCAATGTCCAGACCCATCCCCACTCCCCCCAAAATGCCCCTGCCCTAACAGCTCCCAATGATCTGACCAAAGGCACCATTCTACCTCTAATGACTTCCAAACATTCAGTCCCCAGCAGCAGACTGTCAATATCTAATCAATCCTCATCCCCAGACTTCCTGCCCAGTATATATATACCCAGTACTCCCTATCAGATCTATCAGAGTACTTAGCCTTTCCACATCCTCCTATACTGCCAGCCCTCTACTTCTACTCTCAGCTCTCTATCCACTATCTGTTCTATCTATTCATATATCCCAAACCATATTGAAGTCACCACCAAGCACATCTACCTCCACCTCTACAAGAACCCCACTCTCCTGAAGATCCTTCACCCAATCCACATGCTTGCTCCATACAGCAGGACAGTAACAAGAGCCCACTGTGACTGGCTTCCAACCCATATATATCCACTCTCCCCAGACTAATCTATCTCTCCAGCTCCTCATATTCTGTATCTCTCCTCTGTCTTTCTGAACCAGAACCCCAACCTTGCCCTTCCAAACTGCCTCACCTTCCCATTTCTTTATCTATTCCAGCCTATCTAAATTATCCTCACACCTGATATCCTGCAAGAGGAAGAGATCAGCCTCCAATCCCTTCAGCCAAGTAAAAATGGTTCTATATTGAGAAGCACCTTGTAATCTATTCACATTTAAAGAAAAAATGTTAGTTGTACTATTCATAATAAAATGTGGTATATTATCCAGTCTATCCCTACTGCTCTATGTTCATCTCTTCCTGTACCATATCTAGATTATGTTCTGCAGCCAATGTCTCCTCTTCAGCCCTCTGAGCCTCCAATCCCACCAATAGTTCATTCATCTCCCCATCTGCCTTCTCTTCAAACTCCTCTCAGTACTCTAGGCAGGCCTCCTACCAGAGCTGCAATCCATGATGCTTGGTCCAGCAGTATTTAGCCCTCTCCCCAGCAATATCTATCAGTTCTGCCTCCTGCTCCTTATCCACCTTATACTCTTCCTCCTCCAGATATACTGCAAGGATTTCTGCCTTCAATACCAACTCCACTCCATCCCCCTGCAGGACTCATATCCAATACTCATCACTCATCACTCTCAAATCCACCTCTCCCAACTCTTCAGCTACTAGGTTATTCATTATCTGGTATATCCAAAGTAGATTCCCCACCTCCTTCCCCCCAGGAGTCGCTAGTCTCCCACTATCCAATATCATAGTGTCAGCCCCAGTACTTGCAGACTCATCCCACACCTCTGGGACATCCACCAGCTCCTTCTCTCTGACCACCACTACTTGTCCTTCCTTTGCCACCTCAGGAATACCAAATTGTACTCACTGGCTCTCCTACATTGGTACATCCTCTACCACTCTACCTCAGGAGGTCAGATCTCACCTAATAAGTGGAGTAGGGGTAGGCAATCCCTCCCAGGCCTCCTCCCAGACCTCAAATGTACCATCAGCATACAGGTCATTACCAGGCACTTTCCTGTCCTCTTCTGTCTCCTTCCCTATACTCCTGCCACCCTCACCAGCCCAGACACTCTCTTTGGTACCCTCTGTTTCTACCATTCCACTCATATCCTTCAGTGATCTATCTTCTAGCTTAGCCAATAGCTCCTTCTGGTGCTTATGTCTCTGAGCTCTTTTCCACTACCTCTTGTCCATATGAATTCACTTCCCATCCACTACCTCCAAGTGTGTCAACTCCACAAAGGCCTTCCAAGCCTTTGTCCTCTGCTCTACTGCACCACTCAGCTCTTCTAATACTTCCCACAGATTCTCTTTCTTCTCCTCACTCTCCTTCACCCTTATCACCTTACACATGATTGCCCCCCAGACCATCACTGAAGGCTAGTTCCTTGCCTTCCCAGTAGCTTTCTTCCCTGTCAGTCAAATCTGCATGTCAACATCTTCAGTCCTGAGCAAGGTCCCTTCCCAGACCCTGAATCCTATATCCACCACCTTGCCATACTCTGCTATAATCTTCTCAACTCTCCTTCTCATCTCTACTGCCATTACCATGGGCACTCCTTTTATCAGCAATTGTACTATCCTGAGATCTCATCTCAGGCAATGTGCTATAGGGACACATACCTCTCCAACAATCAAACCAATCTTCAGCACCTCTTTCAAAGACTCAGCCTCCTCAAAGCTCACCTCCACTCTCTCCAATCCTTTTAGAAACTTTACTAATGCTGCTCCAGCCACCTGCTTAGTGATAAGCCCCAGCACTATTTTCACTATCACTGCTAGGTCTCAGAAGTATAGTGTAATTACAAATACCAAGATCAATTTTTTGAGTAATGGGGCCACTGCCAGGCCTATTATACTATCTGCCAGATCCCCCTGCCCTCTAAGCCCCTACTGCTCAGCCATATCATCAGCAGTCACATTTGGATTTTTTTTCAGATTGGCAGTCTCATTGCCATCAGCTGTCATGCTTACCCCAGCCACTCCTCTCCCAGCTCCACTGCCCTCACTACCAAGGGCTGCTCTCTTGCAAACTGCTGTTTTTTCCATCTCCTTGCCTTTCCTTAGCCATCTCTCCAACCCAGACATCAGCTATCTCTCCTTTACTATTTCTGCAAAGCTTGCCCTCTTAGACCCCTGTCTTCCACCACTGCCTTCTCTCCCTCCTCATCCTTCTGCCAGCAGCCCCCTCATACCTCCCCCCAGGCCAGGACCTCTCCCCACCTGCTGCCAGTCAAATGTGCTAGAGCTACTCTACTCAGTACATACTCCAGATTGCTTGCTGTTTGCTATTGCCTTAGTATCTTTCTCTAATAAATGACTTAAGAGTGTGTTGTAAAAGTGTGTGTAATGTGAATTATAGTAGAGAAAGGTTGGATATTTGAAATACCATTATCAATCAAGCTATACTCTCCCTGCCTCTTATAAATATCTATAGTCTGGCACCTCTCTACTTTATAGAAGTCCAATAGAATGCCCTGAACATGCTCAGCAAAGCCTACCAAATTAGATAAATCTCAAGCTACTATCAGATTGGCTACTTCCTAGAAGATATGGTTGAATACCACCATAATACAGATATTACCCAGATATCTCAACACTAGAAACTCATTGCCTACAAATACTAAGAACTCTTTTATAAATATAGCATATTTATTTCCCATCTCTAAGTTACTACTATTAAAATAGCTATTACTCTATTCTATGACCAAATTAATAATATGGTATAAGAACTTAACCATAAGTATATCAAGTATGTCTAGACTACAGATAGAACCTTTTTATATCCCAATGACTATATTCTATAGATATTCCAAGTTAGATATACTATGAAGAATATCTATGATATAATCTAATTCAATAATAACAAAGCAGAAGATAATGATTTCTCTGATACTGACATAATATCCAGCCAAAAATCTCTGCTAGCTCTGATCATCTCACTAATCTTACTAATAAACTTACAATAGTTTATAACTACCTATAAGACCTATTGGGATAATGACCACTGGTATGAGTACTAACTTATATTTATGCCCAACTACTTTAACTATAATGAAGAGACTGAAGAATACAATCTGTATCTCTAGATAACTCTTGAGATCAAACCAACAATCTCACCTCCCAAGTACAAATAAAATAAACTATAGCTGTCAGTATACTATAACTCTGCAACTTATAGTACTATTACCTATAGAAGATATGCAGATAGTGATAGTAAATCTGATAAAAGTAAAGATGATACACTCTTTCTCTATCTACTGACATCTTACCCAGTATATGAAATAGATGATACTATCCTATAGAATGGTAATATAGTCCCAATATATTATTACCTAAGTAAATAGAGAGAAGTAATTCAAAAACTACTCTTTCTAGATAACTACCTCATCAGAGATAATATCATCAATAGTGACCTTATCAAAGACTATCCAGATAGTATCTAAATTTATAGATAGCTTAGCAGTTATTAGTATAATTAGATTAGTCTTATATGACATAACTGTATACTAACTTAGCAGTTAGATGATCTCTTGATATATCAGTTCACACTTGTACTATATAACTACATTCTGACTCAGTAAGGCACTAAGTGCTATATTCATATTTAGCATAGTTCAGATAGCCTCTTATTAGTATAAATATCCCCTCTCTCAGACCTCAGAAACTCAGACTTGAATAGATCTAAATATATACAAGAACTTCTGAACATTTTCCCACAATATCCCTTTATATAACTACTTCTAGGATAGCAATATTATGAATAACAAATAAATCTATTTAATAATCCATAAACCACTCTTAAGTAAATCCACTCTCTATTAGATCTCACTCCAAATCATATCACAAAATTTCCTAATTAGATATTATCTGCAGCAATATGTCAATTCAACTAAGCTGGTCTTAGTTTCTTGAACTTTCTAAAATTGAATATCCAGAACTAGTTCAAAAAAGGACTTTGGTTGAGATATCAATTCAATTTAGAAATCAATAAGTATAGAAGACATACTCTATATAAAATTAATCTTGACCTTAAAAAAATGGTCTTCCAGAAAATCCAGAACTTCCAGAAAACTCTTCCAGAACTATATAATGGTATTTTTATAAGTAACCCTCTTATAACTTAGTAGTAGTAGTTTACAATCCAATTCTGCTTCAAGATACTTCTTCACTCTGCTACAAGCTCTTATGAGAAATTTCTACAAGTTGATATTAAGCCCAACCTCTGAACTGGAATTTATTTCAAACTATCTGACAATTTAGAGAGAATTGAACCTGATATACAAGAACAATTTGACCTTTATACCTGTAATAAATAAGACAGACTTTATTTATAAAAAGAAGTACTTCAATTAAATCAGCAGATAGACAAAACTCTATATATCAAATTCCTTGCTCTACACTCTGCAAGTTAAGATAAAGAAGGTCTTATAGAAGCCTTCTTTACTTTTCTTAATAAGAGTTTTATCAGCTCCACAAATCTGAGCAATCTAAGACAACCAGCAGCTATCTTTCTAGCCTTAGTTCTCTATAAAGTCTGAGCCTTCATAGTCAAGTGGCTCAACTCTACTGACTTTTACTATATCAGAACTAAGACTGTCTTATACTACTATTTTCAAAATTGCAAGACCCACCATATTCTTAAAAAAGAAGTAAGAGAAACCCTTCATCAATAATCTAACTTTGAACTAGAAGTAGACTCAGCTATAGCCTTATCTGAAACTGAAACCAATACTGAACCAGAACTAGCTTTTAAATTAAACTGATCTGAAATCTGATATACAACCAATACTATCTACTTTGATGCTGAACAAATCCAAATACATGAGGACCAAAGTGAAAAAAAGAAGAAGTATCTTAGTAAATTCAATCCTAGATATACTACTGAAGGAGACATATCTCCATTAGGACAAAACACACCTATAGGACAATAAATAGTTATCTATCAAGCTCTTACTCCAGACCCATAATAGTTACTTTAGCAACTTATACAGACTCAAAGAATACTATTACACTCTATACCAGTATCTTAAGTCATACCAGTAATACTATTACCAGTAGTCCAACTGTCTTCAGTAAATAATATAGCAAACTAATAGATTCTAGATCTTATAGTTCAGGTAGCCATAATGATAGCAACCATTACTATCTTAGCTGAACAGGTCTGATCAACAAAAAGTCTGAGTCTACCTATCTTCAATAGTACTGTATAAGAAGTCTAAAGCTTTATTAGTATAGTTGATATCAACTTCAAGACCGTCATCTTTCTCAACTACAATTCACGTTACACACACTTTCGCAACACACTTTCAAGTCATTTATTAGAGAAAGATACTAAGAAAATGTCAAGCAGCAAGCAAGCCGAGGTGCGTGCCAGGTCGGGTGGACCTGGGGCTTTCGACTGGCAGCATGTTGGAAGGAGGCATGGACTGGGGATGGGGTCTTTCGGTGGCTCGAGTGGGCAGGGCAGCTCGGGTAGTGGTGGTGGCACTGGTGGGGGGGCTGGAGGGCAGCAGAGGTGGAGCTTCGCGGATATGCTGAGGACTGGGGGCTGGCCGATGGGAGCCCGCAGGGATCAGGATGGAGGGAAGGGGAAACAGAAGGCTGAGGCTGCTGGGGGAGCTGGGCCTTCGCTGGTGGGAGGTGGGGGTAGTGGAGGAGCTGCTGGGGGTAGTGGTGGGACTGCTGATGGTGGCGTGACGGCGAATCTGAAGAAAAAAAGAGATGTGACGGCTGATGGCCAGGGGGGACAGGGGTTCCCGATGCGGAAGGGGGACCTGGCGGATGGTGTGATGGGGCTGGCGGTGGCCCCATTACTCAAGAAATCAATCTCAGAGTTCGCGGTGACCTTGTGCTTCCAGGGCTTGGCGGTGACGGCAAGGATGGTGCTGGGGCTTGTCTTGAAGCAGGTGGCTGGGGCGGCTTCAGTGAAGTTCTTGAAGGGTCTGGAAGGGGTCGAGGTGGGCTTTGAGGAGGCGGGTCTACTGGACAAGGCACTGAAGACTGGTGTTGTGGTTGGGGAGGTGGTGGTCCCTATGGTGCGGTGCTTGCGTTGGGACCCCAGAATAGTGCAGCTTCGGGTGAAGGGGGTGCCCACGGTGACTAAGGAGGAGACGAGGAAGAGGGTGGAGGAGGTGATATTGGAGTATGGTGACATTGTGGACGTCGGCTTTCAAGTATGGGAGGGGACTGAGATCAGGATGGGAGATGTGGATGTCAGAATTTGGCTGGCTGGCAAGGAGGCCACGGGGAAGGGGAGTGACTGGCCCTCGGTGCTGATGTGGGGGGCCTTTATCTGCAAGGTGTCAAGGGTGAAAGGGAGTGAAGAGGAGGAGGAGGATTTGTTGGAGGCACTGGAGGAGCTGGGTGGTGCTGTGGAGAGGAGGGCGAAGGCCTGGAAACTGTATGAGGAGTCGATACATCTCGAAGTGGTGGGTGGAAAGCGTGTCCGTATGGATAAGAAGCAGTGGGAGCAGGCCCAGGGGCGCTTGAGGCAGAGGGAGCTGTTGGCGAGCATGACAGGAGAGGGGAAGAAGACGACAGTTGGAACTGAGGAGTCTGGAGGCGCTGAGGCCAGTGTCTGGGCTGGGAAAGGAGGAGAGGAGGTGGAGGCCAAGGAGGCAGGGGCTGGAGGGGCGCAGGGCAAGAACCTGTTTGCGGATGGTACCTTTGAAGTGTGGGAGCCGGAGTTGGATGCCACCCCCCCCCCACTTATCAGGAGGGGTCCAGTTGGGAAGAGAGGGCCGATGGTGGATGCAAAGATGCAGGGGGCCCAGCAGGTGCGCTTTGGGGTTCCTGATATGGGGCAAGGGGGTCAGGTGGTGGCGGTCGGCGAGGACGAGCTAGTGGATGTTCCTGAGGAGAAGTGGGATGAGGCTACTAGTGTTGAAGCTGACACTACGATGCTGGAAGCAGGGCGGCCAGGGACCCCAGGAGGGAAGGAGGTGGGGAACCTGTTGTGGATGCGCATGGTGATGGACAATCTGGCAGCTGAAGCTTTGGGAGAAGTGGACTTGCGGGCGATGCCTGAGGAGCATTGGGCAAGGATTCTGCGTGGTGATGGAGTGGAGGAGGCACTGAAGGTGGAGATTCTGAGTATTTTTCTAGAGGAGGAGGGGTATGAGGTTGATGAGGTGAGGAGGGCAGAACTTGGGGCGGTTGCTGGTGAGCGGGCTGCATACTGCTGGGCAGAGCATCATAGTTTGCGGCTCTGGTGGGGGGCCTGTCTGGAGTATCGAGAAGAATTTGAGGAGCGGGAGGATGGGGCAATGGTAGAACTGCTGGGAGCATTGGCAGCACAGGAAGCAGGAGAGAGAGAGCTGGCTGCGGAACATGACTTGGACTTGGTGCAGGAGGTGTGGACTGCGGACTTATAGAGGAGGGGACCACATTCTATATTCATTCCTTATGAACAGTACAACCAACATTTTATCTTTGAATGTGAATAGGTTACGGGGCTCTGGGCAGCACAAGAACATTTTTACTTGGCTCAAGGGATTGGAGGCTGATCTCTTCTTACTGTAGGATGTTTGATGTGAGGATGAGGACGATCAGGTAGAGTGGACTAGGGAATGGGGTGGGGCCATGGCTTGGTTTGGTAAGGTAGCGATTTTGGTAAGGAAGGGTAGGGGCGAATTGGGGGACATCCGGAGCTGGGGTGATCGCTTGGTCTGGGGAGATTGGCATCGGCCAGGGTGGGAATCAGTGAAGGTGGGCTCCTGCTACTGCTCTGCGGCTAGGGGTGAGAGGATTGCATGGATAAGAGAGCTGTTGGAGGAGGGTATTCTCTTGGAGGAAGGGGTCGATATACTCAGTGGAGATTTTAATATAGTTAGGGATCAGCATCTCGACAGAACTGATGGAGGGAGGAGTGCTGGGGGCAGAAGTGGAGGTCTGGATACATGGGAGGAGGTGGAGATGCTGAGCTCATTGGGGGATATGGGCAGGAAGAGGTGGGGGGATGCGAGGGTCTATATACATTGGGTGAATGGCTTGGGCATGAGGATTGATTGGGTTCTGACGGCGGAGTGCTGGGGGTCGGATGTGTGGAAGACATTGGAGGTTGAGTGGTGCCCATGGTCTGATCACTGGGGACTCTTAGGGCAGGGGCAGTTTGGGGGGAGTGGAGATGGACCTGGACATTGGCATCTTAACTCCTCCCTGCTGGCTGAGAAGGGGTTGTGGGAAGTGTGGGTGGTGGATATTCAGGCAAAGATTTCGGCCTGGGGGCATGAGGGTTTGCCTGTGGATGTCCGCTGGATGAGATTGAAAGAGGCTGCGAGGGTTTATTGGGGGGAGGCTGGTAGGGAGGCTGGGAGACAGAGGAGGAGGCATACAAGGTGGGCTTCCAACAGGCTGAGGAGATTACAAATGGATTGGGTGGATCTGCTTACTGTTGTTGGGGTGGAGGATTGGAGGATCGAGAGAGTGAAATTGGAGATTGTGGAGTTACAACAGGTATTGAGGGAAGAGGAGGAGGACCATATGCGGGGCATGGCTGCTAGACTATGGTGGTAGGGGCTGGAGGAGGGGGAGCGGCCTACTGGATATCTATCGAGACTTCTCAAAGCCAGGAGAGTGCGATATCGGTGGGATGGAATTTTGGATGCGGATGGGGATATGATTCACGGCACACAACAAATCCTAGGGGTGTTGAAGGAGAGATGGCAGAGCTTGTGGAGTGAGGGAGAAGGGGGTGCTGATGCAGCAGGGATTGCAGATACACTGGAAGAGTGGAGGCCGCCACAGGTAGATGGACTGGGGGACTTGATCTTACCAGTGCAGGGGGAGGAGATTCAGAGTGTCTTGGCCGCAACTAAGCTAGGGATGGCACCTGGGGAGGATGGCCTGCCATGGGACTTCTGGAAGAAGATGGTTGATATCCCTGGAGTTTTGGGGGAGATGACTGCTCTTTGTGACCATGTCCTTCAGAGCGGTGAGTGGGTGGGGGAGCAGGATCTCGGGCTGGTGGCCTTATTGTACAAGGAGAAGGGGAGGAGAGAAGACTGGAAGAACTGGAGACCGATCATGCTTCTGGATATGGACAGGAAGATGGTGACTAAGGTGATTGTCACAAGGCTGCAGCGAGTCGCCCAACAGGTGCTAGGGGAGGAGCAGCGGGGCTTTGTTGGGGGCAGACTTATAAGAGATGGAACTGCATGGGTTCATGGTGTGATTGAAGGGGCCTGGGCCTGTGGCCTGGATGGCAGGTTGGTCTTTTTGGATCAGGAGAAGGCCTATGACCATGTACGGTGAGTGTGGCTGGGCAAGGTGTTGGACCGAATTGGAGTGCCCCCAAGGTTTAGTGCCTCTATGTTGAGTCTGCTGGAGGGCAGTCGGGCAGCTCTGACGTGTAATGGTTACCATGGGAGGGCATTTTCCTTGGGAAGAGGAGTTCCTCAGGGGGATCCGCTGTCCCCTATTCTATATGCCCTTTCACTGGAGCCATTGATGGATAGGATTCGCCAGAAGGTGGCAGGGCTCTCTATATATGGTATAGTGTGGAAGGTGGGGGCCTTTGCAGATGATATGGTGGTTGGACTTGGGGATGTGGCCGATATAGAGGCACTACAGGAGACTGTGGAATGGTATGAGGCCCACTCGGGAGCGAAGCTCAACTGGCATAAGTGTGAGACAATGGTGCTTGGAAATGGGTTAGTGGGTGGGGATGTCATTGGAACAATTGTCCCTACTGGTGAGGTGGTGCGGTACTTGGACATCTTCCTCTCTGTTTACGGTTCTGTCTTGCCATGAGAGTGGTGGGAGAGCAGGGTGAACACTTGGGGGGAGGCCCTTTGGGGATGGGGAGGTCGCCATATCTCTCTAGCAGAGCGAGTGTCGATTTTGAATGTTTACTGGTTCCCCAAGCTATGGTATGTGGCATATCACCTTGACTTCCCAGCATGGGTAGTGAAGAAGCTGATGAAGATGGCTAGAGATTGGATTTGGGTGGGGAGGAGGTCCCAGGTCAGTTGGGATACTCTTGCAAGGCTGGTAGTCAGGGGAGGTCTTGGGCTGGTGGACTTTCCTAAGAGGTTGTACTGTTTGCGAGCTTGGTGGTTGAAAAGAGCTGTGGAACTGCAGGGCAGGAGCTGGGTGCCTCTGTTGCAGAAGGTATGGGAGATGCGGACTTCTCCTCGGGGGTCCTCCGGCGATCTGCTCTCTTTAGTGGGGTTGAATGGGACTCGGCGGTTGAGGTTTAAGGGCTTTTGGTGGGGCGTGGCTGATGGGGCACACCAAATTGGCCTGCGCTGGCAAGGCAATGAGGGGGAGGCAGTGTGGGGACCGAATATGTGGCATTGGGATAGAGTGCTACTGGGAGGTGCTCCACTTGGTACATTTGATATTGGGGAAGGGGTAGAGTGCCAGCAGGGGCTTGGCCAGGATCTTTGGCTGGGTGGCTGGCAGGGGGTAGGGATCGGCGAGGAGTGGGACTGGGCCAGTGTATGGTCTTGGAGTGCAGAGGTACGGCAGTGGCTTCCCCCCAAGTACTGGGTGGTATGGTGGAGAATGTTGTGGAGGAATATCATGCTGAATTTCCATTCAGGGCATTTGGTGGATAGAGGACAATTTGAATGTGAGGAGTGTTATGATGTTGGGAGAGCTGGAGATTATGTACAGATGCCAGAACATTGGCTAGGAGAGTGCGAGGTTCTGGGGGACTTTTGGGCTGAGATAGGGAATCAGCTGGGTTTAGGGCATAGATTGGTGGGAGAGGGGGGTAGATGGGAGGACTTGAGATCTCGGCTTGTGGGTGGGGTGGGTAATAGTTGGCTCACTGTAGGGTGGGTACTAGCAATATGGGTAGGACTGGCAGGTCATTGGCTCTTTGTATTTGAGGAGGGTCAGCGGCTGGGGCTGGGGGAGAAGGTGTTAAGATGGGAAGAGCTATTGGGGGATCTGCTGACTGGGTGGTGGGTGGGTTGGGGTCC
>RBNI01004231.1:0-14413 GCA_003990745.1 Jimgerdemannia flammicorona | reverse complement strand
TGATTTTTACTTTACTTCAAATCTTTTTAAAATAATTAGAAAATAATTATCTTAATTATAAATAATTTTTGACTTTTTTTCTTTAACTTTTATCTATTCTTTAATAAAGTAATAAAGATATTAAAGTTTGTTTTGATTATTCATATTTTTATAATTTCAGTAATATAAATAATTTTATTATTGAGAGTTTAGATTAAATTAGTTTTATATAAGTGATATCTTTGAATTTATCTTAGATAAATAGACAAATATTATAATAGAGATATTCCTAACTAGTGCTCTCAATGAATTAAATTAAATTAAATTAAATTAAATCTAAATTTGATTTGATCAAATCAAATCAAAGGTCTAATTCAATTTGAGATTCAATTTGAACTCTATTTTTTAAAATATAATATCTTGATGAAAATATGTCTATTTTTAATAATTATTAGCTTTTTAGATTTCTCTATATAAGAGGAATCTAATAAGCTAAAGATTATTAAATTTAGATATATTTTTATCAAGTTATTATATTTTAAAAAATAGGATTTGAATCAGACCCTTAATTTGATTTAAATTTAATTTAATTTAAATTAAAAAATCCCTAATTTGATTTAATTTAAATAACTCTCAATTTGATTCAATTTGTTTGAGAGCACTATTTCTGATATTTCAACTCTATAAGAGAAGAAATCAATACTGGAAATGACAAGACTTTGATTTTTTTTATAACTTAAGAAGTCTCAAATTTATAACTTGAATTCTTAAAAAAAATTATTAGTAACTTCTTAGACTTTGATTACTCTGAGATTAGTATTAGTAAAAAGAAAATATTGAAACTTTTATAAACTAGACAACTTTTTGAAATAAGTTTTCAGACTACTTATGATATTATAATATTAAAAATCTTACTACTATTATAATATTAAGTTTTAATTAATTTAGTAATACTTGTAAGCATACAACCTCTAAGCCACAGAAACCACACATCATCCTCTGAACAAGCCACCAAAATCACATGCGATCTTCAAACAAATCTGGAAATCACCTGCAAGATCATGAAGCTGAGTCAAACAGAAGTCACAGCACACAAAGCTGAGTCAATACCAAGTCACAGAACACAAGATTCACACAAATGGAATCTTACCAATCCAGAATAAATGCATATATACCCAGCCCCGAGATGCATCGAAACAGAGAACCAAAACAAATAACAACCACAACTTCCAAATACACAAACATGACCACCGAGATCTACAACCGCATCTGCGCTGATATTTGGAATGCCATTGTCAACTGAGCCACACCCCCTCTGCCCCTCATAAATATCTATAGCCAAGCACCCCTTTATTTCGTGGAAGCCCAATGGAATGCCCTGAACATACTTAATAAGGCCCACCGAATTGGACAAATCTCAAGCTACTACCAGATCGGCTGCCTCCTGGAAGACATGGTCGAACACCACCATGACACAGACATTACTCAGATGTCTCAACACTAGAAACTCATCGCCCGCAAACACCGAGAACTCTTTTATGAGTACAGCATCTTTATTCCCTGCCTCCGAGTTACTACCAGCGAAATGGTTGCTACCCTGTCCTATGGCCAAATTGACAACATGATACAAGAACTCAACTACAAGTATCTCGAGTATGTTGAAACCACAGACAGAACCTTCCCACACCCTGATGACTACATCCTGCAAATGCCCCAAGTTGGATATGCCATGAAGGACATCTATGATATAATCAACTTCGACAAAGATGAAGCAGAAGACAATGATCCTTCTGATGCTGACATGACCTCCAGCCAAGGATCCCTGCCGACCCTGATCACACTGCCAACCTTGCCAATGAACTTACAATAGTTTATAACCACATACGAGACTTATTGGGACAATGGCCACTGGCACGAATACCAACCTGCATTTACCCCCGATTACTTTAACTACAATGAAGAGACCAGAGAACACAACCTGTACCTCCAGACAACCCTCAAGATTGAACCAACAACTCTACCACCTGAATACGAGCGATATGAACCACAGCCACCAGCATACTATAACTCCGCAACTCATAGTGCTATAACCTACAGGAGGTACGCAGACAGCAATTCCGATGAAAATGAAGACGATGCACCACTTCTTCGCCCCCCAACATCTTATCCAGCATACAAGACAGATGATGCTATCCTGTGGAATGGAGATGAAGTTCCAATGTATTATTACCTCAGCCAACAAGGAGAAGTAATCTGCGAACTACTCTTCCTAGACGACTACTTCATTAGAGATGATGTCATCGATGGTGATATCATTGAAGACTATCCAGACAGTGCCTAGACCATAAATAGCTTAGCAGTTATAGTATAGTTAGATTAGCCTTGTACAACATGACTGTGAACTGACTCAGTAGTCAGATGATCTCTTGACATATCAGATCACTATTGTACTATGTGACTACATTCCGACTCAGCAAGGCACTTAGTGCTACATCCATATCTAGCATAGTCCAGATAGCCCCTCACTAGTATAAATACCCCCTCCCCCAGATCTCAGAATCTCAGACCTGAACAATCCGAACACAACTCCTGAGCACTTCTCCACAATATCTCTCACACAACTACTCCTAGTATAGCAATATCATGAATAGAGAATAAATCTATTTAATACCCCACAACCTACTCTTAAGTAAATCTGCTCCCTGTTAGGTCCTACTCCTAACCCCATCACGAAATTTCCTAATTGGGTATTGTCTGCAGCAATACGCCAATTCAACTAAGCTGGTCTTAGTTTCTTGACCTTCCTGAAATACGGAAAATCCTGAACATCCAGAACTAGTCCGAAAAAGGACTTTGGTTGAGACGTCAACCCAATCTTGAAATCAATAAGCGTAGAGGACGTACTCCATATGAAATTGATCTTGACCATAAGAAAACGGTCTTCCAGAATATCCAGAACTTCCAGAAAACCCTTCCAGAACTACGTAACAGTTACTCTAAAAAGCAACCCTCTTACAACTTGGTAGCAGTGGTTTACAATTCAATTCCACTTCAAGATGCTTCCTCACCCTGCTACAAACCCTTCTGCGAATTCCTATAAGTTGGTATAAAGCCCAACCTCTGAACTGGAATTTATTCTGAACCATCTGACAATCTGGAGAGAATTGAACCTAACGTACAAGAACAATTTGACCTCCACACCTGTAACAAGTGGGACAAACTTCATTCAAAGAAAGAAGTACTCTGATTAAACCAGCAAATAGGCGAAACCCTATTCACCGAACTCCTTGCACTACACCCAGCAAGTCAAGATGAAGAAGGTCTTATAGAAGCCTTCTTTACTCTTCTCAACAAGAGTTTTGTCAGCTCCACAAATCCGAGCAACCTAGGACAACCAGCAGCAGTCTTTCTAGTCTTAGTTCCTCACGAAGCCCAAGCCTCTGTAGCTAAGTGGCTCAACTCTACCGACTTTCACCATACCAGGACCAAGACTGTGTTATACTACCGATTCCAGAACAGTAAGGCCCGCTATATTCTTAAAGAAGAAGCAAGAGAAACCCTCCATCAACTACCTGATCCCGAACCTGAAGCAGGCCCTACTACAGCCCTACCTGAATCTGAAACCAATACTGAACCAGAACTTGACTTTGAATTAAGTCCATCTGAAATCAGATATACAACTGATTCTGTCTACTTTGACGCCGAGCAAACCCAACTACATGGGGACCAAACCAAAGAGGAGGAGGAGTATCTCACTGAATTCGATCCTGGATACACCACCAAAGGAGACGAACCTCCATCAGGACAGAATACACCTACACAGCAACAGACAGCTATCTATCAAGCCCTTACTTCAGACCCACAAGTATTACTCCAGCAACTTACACAAACTCAAAGAACCCCATCACACTCTGCACCAGTACCTCAAGTAGTACCAGTAATACTACTACCAGCAGTCCAACTGCCTCCAGTAAACAATATGGTGAACCAACAGATTCTAGACCTCACAGCTCAGGTAGCCATAATGGCAGCAACCATTACTGCCTTAGCCGAACAGACCCAACCTACAAAAAATCTGAGCCTACCTACCTTCAATGGTACTGCACAAGAAGTCCAAAGCTTCATTAGTATAGTTGACACCAACTTCGAAGCCAATCAATGGACCAATGAGCGAGTCGCTGACCGTGTTCTGATAAACAATCAAGACCACACTCTGGAACAACTCTTTGCTACCACTACAGCATATGTCCGCCGAGTTGTTACATTCTTCCGAGGACCTGCCGAAGAATGGTGGCGAACTCTTCCTGAAAAACCCCTCACATGGGACACCCAACCTGCAGTAGTTGCTCAGAATGTAGCAAATAATGCCCCAGGATATGGAGACCATCCTGCAGCCCCTGGACTTAAACAACTCATGATTGCTCAATATCGCAGTAAAACTATGATTGCTGAATCCTGCATAAAACTCCGCAACCTCAAATTCGATGTACATGGCAAGGAGGAATTTGAAACCTTCTGTACAAAACTTGAGTCACTCCTGAACACTGTTGGCCTAGGATATATTGCCAATGACAAAGCACGAAATGGTACAAGAGCCGATCACTTATTCGATGCCCTGCCTGAATGGCTTACTAGAAAGATCCGAGAACAAGGACGCCCAGTTGGGTGTGACCACCAACAATGGTGCCTAGCAAGAATCAAGACTATGGTCAAGCGGATCCTAACAGCTGGACCTATTCTGCCCCGAAGACAATTCAACAACAAGGAAAAAACTTGGACCAAAAAAGAAGAACCCAAGCATGAAGCATCTTGGGCTCCCTCAACATCTACTTCGTGGACACTCAGAAATCATAAACCCACCCAGCCGAGCACCTTCAAGAAACTCACTGAAGGCAAAAGAAATGAACTTAGAAGAAGCGGAGCATGCTTCTATTGCCGAAAGACAGGACACATGGCCAGCACCTGCTCTAACCGGAAACCCCGAACAGCAACATGAGCAACTGTTACCACTCTGCACCACCTCAACAACCTGACTACCAGAACCCTAGACTTTGTCAAGTTAAGACAAACTGCCAAAGCCCCAACCAAAGGAAGTCAAAAAGCAGCTGGATATGACCTGTATGCAGCTGAAGAAGCTATAGTTTCCAACCGAGAAGTCAAGCAAGTCTACACAGGAATCAGTATCCAAATTCCTGAAGGACATGTTGGAAGAATATGCTGTCGCAGCAGCCTAGCATTGAAAGAACTCTCAGTAGAAGGAGGAGTCATTGACGAAGATTACACAGGCGAAATTATTGTCCTAATCCGAAACCACAGTTGGACACCCTTCAAGATCCCTATAGGCTTCTGTATCACCCAGATCCTATTCGAGAAAATTGAGTCAAACCTGACAGTCAAGGAAGTCCCTGAACTACTACCCACCATCCAAGGATCCAAAGGATTTGGTTCATCAAACAAGGCCCCAGTCCAACCTACCATGAATAAAGAAGAACAATTCTACAAGAAAATTGAAAACGGATATGTACCAAGTGGTCAATGTCCCCATGGCATTGGAATGTACTCTTCCCGAATGATTGATGATTACTTCTCTTGTGTCAATGAACTGGCTCAAAGAAGAACCAACAGAAGGAAAACTCCTACAACCAAAATCACCACCATTGGATCAGACAAACTGCTTACACTTAAAGCTTTTGTCAACTAAGCACCTGTCAAAATCATGATAGACAGTGGTGCCTCAGGCAACTTCATCAATGAAGAAACAGCCAACAGACTCAAGGTCTTCACCTCCCCAGTACAACAAACCCAAGCAGTCGCCACAGCCGATGGAACCTCACATGTCATTAGCAAGGAAGTCCGCAATCTACCCTTCCGAATTGGTAACTATCGAGTACATGTTACCCTCCAAATTGTACCACTCCCAGACAATGAAATCATCCTTGGAATCCCATGGTTGAAACAAGAGAACCCCATGATCGATTGGGTAAACTATTCTCTGACTATCAAGAAAGGACGCCACAACTTCAAACTGCAAGGCGAAAAGGACCCACTCAATTCTAGTGACCCTGGACCAAAGATCACCCACATTAACAAGCTACAACTCAAGAAATTGGCCAAAAAATGCCCTCTCTTTGCTATCTCCATCCATCCATCCAAAGGAGAACCCGAGAACTCTGAAGAAGACTTCTCCAAAGTTGACAGTCGTGTTAGACCACTACTCTAGAAATTCTAAGATATATTCCTGAAGAAACTCCCAAAAGGCCTACCTCCCAAATGAGCAGTAGACCATGCCATCAAGACCATTCCAGATGCCAAGCCAGCCTTCAAGTCAATCTACCACATGTCTCCGAGAGAAATCAATGCACTCAAGAAAGAAATTGACGAACTCTTGGAATAAGGATTTATCAGACCCAGTGTATCACCTTATGGTGCACCAGTCCTCTTTGTTGTCAAGAAAGGAGAAGACCTGAGAATGTGCATTGATTACTGTAACCTCAATGAACAGACTATCAAGAACTGTTGCCCACTACCCAGAATCGATGAAATATTCGATAGACTTACCAACCCACAATTCATGAGCTCTTTTGACCTGCGAAATGGTTACTGGCAAATTGCCATAAAAGAAGAAGACATCTACAAAACAGCCTTCCAAACTCGCTATGGACATTTTGAGTTCCTGGTTATGCCTTTTGGCTTAACTAATGCTCCTATAACCTTCCAGACACTGATGAATACTATTCTGCATCCATACCTGGACAAATTTGTTGTTGTCTATATTGATGACATCCTAGTCTTCAGCAAAACCCTGGAGGAACATCTCGAACACCTTGAACTAGTACTACTAAAACTCCGAGAAAACAGACTCTTCGCAAAACTCAGCAAGTGCGAATTTCTTCTGAAAGAAATTCAGTTCCTTGGACACATTGTCACACCAAATGGAATCAAAGTGGACCCCAGCAAAATCTCCGCAATCAAGGATTGGCCCAGACCTAAGAAGCTAAAAGACCTCCAGTCATTCCTGGGATTAGCAAACTATTATAGGCGATTTGTTACCAACTTTGCCAAAATTGCCACTGTTCTTACTCAAATGACCAAGCATAACAAAAAAGAAGAACAGCCCTGGACCATGAAATAGGAGAAAGACTTCAACAATCTTGCAAATTGGGGACCTGAACAAGACATAGCCTTTCAAGCATTGAAAGATGCCTTGATAACTACTCCAGTACTTCAAGTGGCAAATCCTGCCCTACTATATGAAGTTACTACTGATGCCTCTGACCTAGCTCTTGGAGCAGTACTCATGCAAGAAGGACACCCTGTGGCCTATCACTCCCGCAAGTTCAACGATGCCGAAATCAACTACGCAACTCATGAGAAGGAAATGTTAGCCATTATAGACACTCTGATCAAATGGCGACCATACCTAGAAGGAGCATACTTCACCATATTGACTGACCACAAGTCATTAGTCAACATCAAGACCCAAGCTACCCTTTCTCAAAAACAAGCCAGATGGATGAAAGTCCTCACCAACTTTGACTATGAAATCCAGTACCACCCTGGCAAGGAAAACATTATTACTGATGCAATCTCCAGACCACCCATTGAAGAAGTTATTCAAACTCTCACCCTGGTTACGAACTCCATCATGGAACAAATTATCACAGCATGCGCTGATGATAAAGAAGCTCAAGCACTCCAAGAAATCCTGAACAGTAATGATGCTGACAAGCATACCTGGTACAATCAATACCAACTCAAGGACAATGCTATCTACTACAAGGACAGATTGTATATTCCAAACAACCGAGACCTCCGAAGGACTATCTTATTCAAATGTCATGATGCCCCTACAGCTGGACATTTAGGATTTGATAAATGCTATGAAGTTATCTCCCGAAACTTCTATTGGCCCCGCATGGTAGATCAGCTAAAGACCTACATTACTTCCTGTGATGCCTGCCAACAGAATAAGTCTTCAACACTAGCAAAACCCGGTCTACTCCACCCTATCCCAGTACCATCTGCTAATTAGGAACAAGTCTCTATGGACTTCATTGTACAACTACCTCGAACCAAGAATGGGAAAGATGCAATTGTTGTCTTTGTGGACTATCTCAGCAAACAAGCTCACTTTGTACCAACCACCACCACTGCAACAGCACCAGACATAGCTACACTCTTGTTTGATAATATCTTCTGCTATCATGGTCTTCCTAAGATCATTGTTAGTGACTGAGACCCGAAATTTACCAGCCATTTTTGGAAAGCCCTCCATGCACACCTTGGAACGAAACTTGCACTATCTACAGCCTTTCACCCCGAAACTGATGGCCAAACTGAAAGAATGAACCGAACCCTGGAACAAATGCTAAGAAACTATGTCTCCTACAGACAAGATGATTGGCATGAACAGCTCACTGCAGTCGAGTTTGCCTATAACAACAGCAAGCAAGCCTCTCTTGGAATGACCCCATTCTTTGCCAACACTGGACAAAACCCAAACACTCCTCTGACACTCATCCGAACCACTGAAGAACCCTCTACAGTTGAAGCTGTTGAAGAATTCTTACTCCAGATGTATAATCTAAGCCAGATCGCAATCGAGAACTTATTACGAGCTCAAGAACAACAGTCACAGTATGTTAACCAACATTGCCGAGAAGAAACCTTCGATATTGGAGAAAAAGTTCTATTAGACATCTGAGGATACTGAGTTGACAACCTCAAGCACAGACTATCTACAAAGCTGAACAGCAAGTTCATTGGACTATTTGAAGTCATTTCACAAGTCTCTCCAACCTCCTACAAATTGGCACTATCAGACACTATTAAGATTCACCCAGTCTTCAATGTCCAACATCTCAAGCGATATAATGATAATGATGACGAATTATTCCCAAACTGAACTACAGAACCACCTGCACCTGTCATTATTAATAACCAGGAAGAATACGAAGTTGAACAAATTCTCAACAAATGTGGCCACAAGAACTACCCTGAGTATCTCATTAAATGGAAAGGTTATCCGATCCATGATGCAATATGGGAACCCAAGACCAATCT
The DNA here is from genome assembly GCA_003990745.1 of Jimgerdemannia flammicorona. NCBI lineage: Eukaryota > Fungi > Mucoromycota > Endogonomycetes > Endogonales > Endogonaceae > Jimgerdemannia > Jimgerdemannia flammicorona. The sequence continues at coordinate 5,371 of RBNI01004231.1, read as the reverse complement.
CCAGAATGCTACTGACTTAGTTCAGGAATACGATTCCTTGAACAACTGAAATCCGAATACTCCAACACCTATCAGTACATAATATATACTACTCCCTCGAACACTATAATTATTATGAATCTAATCAAGAACTCAGCAAGACAGAACAAAATTAGAAGGCCCCAATGAGGATGTCGAAAGCTAAGAAGAGGAGAGTTGTAAGCGCACAACCTCCAAGCCACAGAAACCACATGTCATCCTCTGAACAAGCCACCAAAATCACATGTGATCTTCGAACAAATCTGGAAATCACTTGCAAGATCACGAAGCTGAGTCAAACAGAAGTCATAGCACACAAAGCTGAGTCAATACCAAGTCACAGAACACAAGATTCACACAAATGAAATCTTACCAATCCAGAACAAATGCATATATACCCAGCCCCGAGATGCGTCGAAACAGAGAACCAAAACAAATAACAACCACAACTTCCAAACACACAAATATGACCACCGAGATCTATAACTGCATCTGCGCTGACATTTGGAATGCCATTGTCAACCAAGCCACACCCCCTCTACTCCTTATGAATATCTACAGCCAAGCACCTCTCTATTTTGTGGAAGCCCAATGGAATGCCCTGAACATACTTAACGAGGCCCACCAGATCGGACAAATCTCAAGCTATTACCAGATTGGCCACCTCCTGGAAGACATGGTCAAACACTACTATGATACAGACATTACTCAGATGTCTCAACACCAGAAACTCATCGCCCGCAAATACCAAGAACTCTTTTATGAGTACAGCACCTTTATTCCCCGCCTCCGAGTTACTACCAGCGAAATGGTTGCTACCCTGTCCTATGGCCAAATTGACGACATAATATAAGAACTCAACCACAAGTATCTTGAGTATGTTGAAACCACAGACAGAACCTTCCTACACCCCGATGACCATATCCTGCAAATGCCCCAAGTTGGATATGCCATGAAGGACATCTATGATATAATCAACTTCAACAAAGACAAAGCAGAAGACAATGATCCTTCTGATGCTGACATGACCTCCAGCCAAGGATCCCTGCCAACCCTGATCACACCACCAACCTTGCCGATGAACTTATAACAGTTCATAACCACATACAAGACTTATTGGGACAATGACTACTGGCACGAATACTAATCTGCATTTATCCCTGATTACTTCAACTACAATGAAGAGACCGGAGAACACAACCTGTACCTCCAGACAACCCTCAAGATTGAACCAACAACTCCACCACCCAAATACGAGCGACATGAACCACAGCCACCAGTATACTATAACCCCGCAACTCATAGTACTGTAACCTACAGGAGGTACGCAGACAGCAATTCCGATGAAAACAAAGATGATGCACCACTTCTTCGCCCCCAACACCTTATCCAGCATACGAGACAGATGATGCTATCCTGTGGGATGGAGATAAAGTTCCAATGTATTATTACCTCAGCCAACAAGAAGAAGTAATCCGCGAACCACTCTTCCTAGACGACTACTTCATTAGAGATGATGTCATCAATGGTGATGTCATCGAAGACTATCCAGACAGTGCTTAGACCATAAATAGCTTAGCAGTCATAGTATAGTTAGATTAGCCTTGTACGACGTGACTGTGAACTGACTCAGTAGTCAGACGATCTCTTGACATATCAGATCACCATTGTACTACGTGACTGCATTCCAACTCAGCAAGGCACTTAGTGCTACATCCATATCTAGCATAGTCTAGATAGCCCCTCACTAGTATAAATACCCCCTCTCCCAGACCTCAGAATCTCAGACCTGAACAATCTGAACACAACTCCTGAGCACTTCCCCACAATATCCCTCACACAACTACTCCTAGTATAGCAATATCATGAATAGAGAATAAATCTATTTAATACCCCACAACCCACTCTTAAGTAAATCTGCTCCCCGTTAGGTCCTACTTCTAACCCCATCACGAAATTTCCTAATTAGGTATTGTCTGCAGCGATACATCAATTCAACTAAGCTGGTCTTAGTTTCTTGACCTTCCTGAAATACGGAAAATCCTGAACATCCAGAACTAGTCCGAAAAAGGACTTTGGTTGAGATGTCAACCCGATCTTGAAATTAATAAGCATAGAGGACGTACTCCATATGAAATTGATCTTGACCATAAGAAAATGGTCTTCCAGAATATCCAGAACTTCCAGAAAACCCTTCCAGAACTATGTAACGGTTACTCTAAAAAGCAACCCTCTTACAATACTAGACCTTCTTACTATATTATAATATGTCAGCTCAATGGAGGCAAATTACAAGGTTGAGAGTTGGTGTAGTTTAGCTTGAGCTCCCAGTTACTTTGTCAAAAAGCAACAAAATGTTTTAAGATTCCTGAGGTCCTTGGTGTTTAGTGGTATAATAGTCAAGATCTGGATACTATGCAAGCAATTTCCTTTTTTGGGACAGGTTCTTAAATGTAGTGGTGATTTGTCTATGTGTGTGAACAGGTTTCCTTCTTGGGTCAACTGAGAATGCTACAATTTTATATAGCGAGGCAGTTTTCAAAAGTATGTGATTTCTGAGTGTGGCAATCTTATATAGTGCAATGATCTTGATGTGTGACTGTAATATTTTAGTGTAGTTTATTTCTTTTCTCTGTCTTTCTTGAATATTCTATAACCTTTTGGCACTTTCCGCATACTTAGAAATCCCCTTCTTGGTGCCGAGCATTAACTAGTACTTATTTAGTTAGTCACTGAATATCCTGGAAACTTATAGAACTTTATTTGTCATCATTTGTCATCTTTGCTGAGAACTTTCCTCTTGACATTTTCCTTTGATTTCTCAGATCCTTCTGGATCCTTCTTTCAGATCTTGTATAAATATCTCCTTTGTTCTCATGAATAAAGCCTCAGAATATTTTCTTCCAGATATCCTTTGAGAATACTTGAACTCTTAGTATCTCTTTGAGCTACTTAGGATTACCAGAACTAGTCGCTTTCTCATTTAGAAACTAGAACCATTACACTTGGTAGCAGTGGTGAAGTTATACTTAGCCTTATCAAGACACCTCTTAAGATATCAGTTACAACACTATGGAGGACAATGGGTGGAACCCTTCATATAGTACCTATGGTCCAGGCAATACCTCATACAATCAGTATAATTAGCAAGAAGAAGAGGAACAGCAAAACCCTACTCAGTCAAATGGGGTCATCAAGAGTCTTTTGCAGAATGCACTAGCTCAGATTGCTCAACTTCAAGAACGCATAGAAAGAAAGGAAAGCAAGGCCTCTGCTCATACCTCCGCACCTCCACTGATATCAATATATCCAACAGCAGTCACTATCAAGCCTCAGAAGCCCGATACCTTTGATGGTCAAAGAGAAGGACTGTCTACTGATGCCTGGCTTTTCCAATTAGAGCAATATGGAGAGCTGACCAATTTGGAAGAAGCAACACTAGTCCAATTTGCTGCCACACTCCTCCGAGGAAATACTGCAATCTGGTGGTGAAATCATGTTCAGAATACCAGATTCTCTGGCTGAATCAAGACCTGGGGTGAATTCTCTGATACCATTCAAGGCTAATTCAAACCAGTCAACAGCACTAAGGCCACACAAGACTATCTGGCAAATATCAAACAACTCAAGTCTGTGCAAGCATACAATGTACAATTTCTGTCAATCCTGCTAGAATTACCATATGTCACTGAAGACAAGAAGGTCAATAAGTACATCTGAGGCCTGAAAGGTCAAACCTGAGTTCGTGTCAAACTAGAAGAACCCAAGGACCTAGATACAGCGATGAAAATTGCTGATAGGTTTGATGTTATCACCTACGGTCACTGCTTTGAACAAAAGAGACTACCTTTCAACAACAACAACAACAACCACAGAAGGGAGGAATCCAAAGTCAGAACTGTTGGACCTGCCCCTATGGACCTAGACACCATTGATAAGAATAAGAAAGACAAGCTTACACCTAAGGAAAAGGAGCACCTCAAGAAGGCTGGAGTCTACTTCTTTTACCATCAACCTGGCTACATTGCAATCAAATGTCCCAAGAAAACTGCTGAACCAAAGAGGATTCTGGTCCTGTCCAAAGACACTCAAGGTCAATCAGTTGAATAAGAAGTTGTACTCAATTTCATGCGAGTCAACCCCAAGGCCCAGATCCCTCAAGCATAGTCAGAAGGAGCCATTGGTTTGGACCTTCAAGCAGTACAATAAGTCACTATTCCAGCACATGAGAGAAGGCTCATTCCAACTGGCCTTTCAGTCAAAATCCCTAAGGAACATTATGCAAGAATTGCACTAAGATCTGGCCTCAGCCTCAAGCACTCATTAGATATTGGTGCTGGAGTCATTGACCCTGACTTCCGAGGTAAAATGCAAGTCCTGCTAGTCAATCATAAGAACCAGCCATACACTGTCAATGAAGGTGACAGAATCGCACAGCTCATTCTGGAGTGAGTCACCCTACCAGTCATCAAAGAAGTCACTAAGCTGTTCTCAACTAAGTGAGATCAGAAAGGCTTTGGCAGTACTGACAAAGTTGCAAGTATAGCTGAGAACCGAGCCAATTCAATGCTTATTTTCAAAGGTCTAGTCAAGGGACAAGAACTAGATGTTCTCATAGACAGTGGAGCTGTTGGGAACTTCATCAACAAGAACCTCATCGACAAGCTCAAGATTCTTACCAAACCAGCTGGCAAGAATGGTAGAGTTGTCACTGCAGATGGCACCATCTTACCAATTGACTCAATTGCCACTAAACTTCCCCTCAAGATCCAGAAGTACTGGGAATGTTTAGATTTCAAGGTAGCACCACTAGGAGACCATGACCTGATCCTAGGCAAACCCTGGCTTACACAGCACAACCCTCAGATTGATTAGACCAAGAATGAAGTCACCTTGATTCAGAATGAAGCCAACATTACCATCAAGTCAGACAAGACTCAGACAAGAACCCCAATTGCTACTCTTTCAGCAATTCAGTTCAAGAAGGCCCTCAAGAAAGCTACCTGTGCCTTTGTGGTATAGATCTGACCAAAGAAAGAAGACAAGAAGCTATCAATTAGTGAAAGCATCAAGTTACTACTGAACAAGTACAAGGATGTCTTCCCAGACAAACTACCTGGCCTACTACCTTCAAGAGACCATGACCATGAAATAAAGTTGATACCTAATACAGCTATACTTAAGAAGAAAATGTACCGCATGTCTCCACTCGAAATTGAAGCAGTCAAGAAGGAACTCAATGAACTCATTGAGTGAGGAGCCATTCAACCAAGCAAGTCACCCTTTGGCTCCCCAGTCCTATTTGTCAAGAAAAAGGATGATACTCTGCGAATGTGCATAGACTACTGAGCAC
>RBNI01004230.1:0-14413 GCA_003990745.1 Jimgerdemannia flammicorona | reverse complement strand
AACCAGCAAATAGGCGAAACCCTATTCACCGAACTCCTTGCACTACACCCAGCAAGTCAAGACGAAGAAGGTCTTATAGAAGTCTTCTTTACTCTTCTCAACAAGAGTTTTGTCAGCTCCACAAATCCGAGCGACCTAGGACAACCAGCAGCAGTCTTTCTAGCCTTAGTTCCTCACGAAGCCCAAGCCTCTGTAGCCAAGTGGCTCAACTCTACTGACTTTCACCGAACCAGAACCAAGACTGCATTATACTACCGATTTTAGAACAGCAAGGCCCGCCATATTCTTAAGGAAAAAACAAGAGAAACTTTTCATCAACTACCTGATCCCGAACCTGAAGCAGGCCCTGCTACAGCCCTACCTGAACCTGAAACCAATACCGAACCAGAACTTGACTTTGAATTAAGTCCATCTGAAATCAGATATACAACTGATTCTGTCTACTTCGATGCCGAGCAAACCCAAATACACAGGGACCAAACTGAAGAAGAGGAGGAGTATCTCAGTGAAATCGATCCTGGATACACCACCAAAGGAGACATACCTCCATCAGGACAGAATACACCTATACAGCAACAGACAGCTATCTATCAAGCCCTTACTCCAGATCCACAACTATTACTCTAGCAACTTACACAGACCCAAAGAACACCATCACACTCTGCACCAGTACCTCAAGTAGTACCAGTAACACCACTACCAGTAGTTCAACTGCCTCCAGTAAACAACATGGCAAACCAACAGATTATAGACCTCACAGCCCAGGTAGCCATAATGGCAGCAACCATTACTGTCTTAGCTGAATAGACCCGACCTACAAAAAATCTGAGTCTACCTACCTTCAATGGTACTGTACAAGAAGTCCAAAGCTTCATTAGTATAGTTGACACCAACTTCGAAGCCAATCAAAGGACCAATGAACGAGTCGCTGACCATATTCTGACAAACAATCAAGACCACACTTTGGAACAACTCTTTGCTACCACTACAGCCTATGTCTGCTGAGTTGTTACATTCTTCTGAGGACCTGCCGAAGAATGGTGGTGAACCCTTCCTGAAAAACCCCTCACATGGGACACCCGACCTGCAGTAGTTGCTCAGAATGCAGCAAATAATGCCCCAGGATATGGAGACCATTCTGCAGCCCCTGGACTTAAACAACTCATGATTGCTCAATATCGTAGCGAAACCATGATTGCTGAATCTCGAGTAAAACTCCGCAACCTCAAATTCGATATACATGGCAAGAAGGAATTTGAAACCTTCTGTACAAAACTCGAGTCACTCCTGAACACTGTTGGCCTAGGATATATTGCCAATGATGAAGCATGAAATGGTACAAGAGCAGATCATTTATTCAATGCCCTGCCTGAATGGCTTACTAGAAAAATCTGAAAACAAGGATACCCAGTTAGTTGTGACCACCAACAATGGTGCCTGGCAAAAATCAAGACTATGGTCAAGCGGATCCTAACAGCTGGACCCATTCTGCCCCAAAGACAATTCAACAACAAGGAAAAGACTTGAACTAAGAAAAAAGAACCCAAACATGAAGCATCCCGAGCTCCCTCAACATCCACTTTGTGGACACCCAGAAATCATGAACCCACCTAGCCAAGTACCTTCAAGAAACTCACTAAAGGCGAAAGGAATGAACTCAGAAGAAGCGGAGCATGCTTCTATTGCCGAAAGACAGGACACATGGCCAGTGCCTGCCCTAACCGAAAACCCCAAACAGCAACCTGAGCAACTGTTACCACTCTGCACCACCTCAACAACCTGACCACCAGAACACTAGACTTTGTCAAGTTAAGACAAACTACTAGGGCCCCAACCAAAGGAAGTCAAAAAGCAGCTAGATATGACCTGTATGCAGCCGAAGAAGCTACAGTCTCCAACTGAGAAGTCAAGCAAGTCTATACAGGAATTAGCATCCAAATCCCTGAAGGACATGTTGGAAGAATATGCTGTCGCAGCAGCCTAGCATTGAAAGGACTCTCAGTAGAAGGAGGAGTCATTGATGAAGATTACACAGGCGAAATTATTGTCCTCATCCGAAACCACAGTTGGACACCCTTCAAGATTCCCATTGGATTCTGTATTGCCCAGATCCTATTCGAAAAAATTGAGTTAACCCTGACAGTCAAGGAAGTCCCGGAACTACTACCCACCATCCGAGGATCCAAAGGATTTGGTTCATCAAACAAGGCCCCAGTCCAACCTACCATGAACAAAGAAGAACAATTCTACAAGAAAATCGAAGATGGATATGTACCAAGTGGCCGATGTCCCCATGGCATTGGAATGTACTCTTCCCGAATGATTGACGATTACTTCTCTTGTATCAACGAACTGGCTCAAAGAAGAACCAATAGAAGGAAAGCTCCTACAACTGAAATCACCACCATTGGATCAGACAAACTGCTTACACTTAAAGCTTTTATCAACTAAGCACCTGTCAAGATCATGATAGACAGTGGTGCCTCAGGAAACTTCATCAATGAAGAAACAGCCAACAGACTCAAGGTCTTTACCTCTCCAGTATAACAAACTCAAGCAGTTGCCACAGCTGATGGAACCTCACATGTCATTAGCAAAGAAGTCCGCAACCTACCCTTCCGAATTGGTGACTATCGAGTACATGTTACCCTTCAAATCGTACCACTTCCTGACAATGAAATCATCCTTGGAACTCTATGGTTAAAACAAGAGAACCCCATGATCGATTGGGTAAACCATTCTCTGACCATCAAGAAAGGATGCCACAACTTCAAACTGCAAGGCAAAAAGGACCCACTCAACTCTAGTGACCCTGGACCAAAGATCACCCACATCAACAAGCTACAACTCAAGAAATTGGCCAAGAAATGCCCTCTCTTTGCTATCTCCATCCGTCCATCCAGAGGAGAACCCGAGAACTCTGAAGAAGACTTTTCCAAAGTTGACAGTCATGTCAGACCACTACTCCAGAAATTCCGAGACATATTTCCAAAGAAACTCCCAAAAGGCCTACCTCCCAAATGAGCAGTGGACCATACCATCAAGACTATTCCAGATGCCAAGCCAGCCTTCAAGTCAATCTACCACATGTCTTTGAGAGAAATCGATGCACTCAAAAAAGAAATTGACGAACTCCTAGAATAAGGATTCATTAGACCCAGTGTATCACCTTATGGTGCACCAGTCCTCTTTGTTGTCAAGAAAGGAGGAGACCTGCGAATGTGTATTGATTACCATGACCTCAATGAACAGACTATCAAGAACTGTTGCCCACTACCCAGAATCGACGAAATATTCGATAGGCTTACCAACCCACAATTCATGAGCTCCTTTGACCTGCGAAATAGTTACTGGCAAATTGCCATGAAAGAAGAAGACATCTACAAGACAGCCTTCCGAACCCACTATGGACATTTCGAATTCCTGGTTATGCCCTTTGGCTTAACTAATGCTCCTGCAACCTTCCAGACACTGATGAATACCATCCTGCATCCATACCTGGACAAATTCGTTGTTGTCTACATTGACGATATTCTAGTCTTCAGCAAAACCCTGGAGGAACATCTCGAACACCTTGAGCTAGTACTACTGAAACTCTGAGAAAACCGACTCTTTGCAAAACTCAGCAAGTGCGAATTTCTCCTGAAAGAAATCCAATTCCTTGGACACATTGTCACACCAAATGGAATCAAAGTAGACCCCAGCAAAATCTCTACAATCAAAGATTGGCCCAGACCCAAGAAACTGAAAGACCTCCAGTCATTCCTGGGATTAGCAAACTATTACAGATGATTTGTTGCCAACTTCGCCAAAATTGTCACTGCCCTTATCCAAATGACCAAGCACAGCAAGAAAGAAGAACAACCCTGGACCATGAAACAAGAGAAAGACTTCAACAATCTTGCAAATTGGGGACCCGAACAAGATACAGCCTTTCAAACATTGAAAGATACTTTGATAACCACTCCAGTACTTCAAGCAGCAAATCCTGCCCTACCATATAAAGTTACCACTGATGCCTCTGATCTAGCTCTTGGAGCAGTACTCATGCAAGAAGGACACCTTGTGGCCTATCACTCCCACAAGTTCAATGATGCCGAAATCAACTATGCAACTCATAAGAAGGAAATGTTAGCCATCGTAGACACTCTGATCAAATGGCGACCATACCTAGAAGGAGTACACTTCACTGTATTGACCAACCACAAGTCATTAGTCAACATCAAGACCCAGGCTACCCTGTCTCGAAAGCAAGCCAGATGGATGAAAGTCCTCACCAACTTTGACTATAAAATCCAGTACCGCCCTGGCAAAGAAAATATTGTTGCTGATGCAATCTCCAGACCACCCATTGAAGAAGTCATCCAAACTCACCCTGGTTACAAACTCCATCATGGAACAAATTATCGCAGCATGCGCTGATGATAAGGAAGCTCAAGCACTCCGAGAAATCCTGAACAGTGATGACGCTGACAAGTATACCCGGTACAATCAATACCAACTCAAGGATAATACTATCTACTACAAGGACAGATTATATGTTCCAAACAACTGAGACCTCCGAAGGACAATCCTATTCGAATGTCATGATGCCCCTATAGCTGGACATTTAGGATTCAATAAATGCTATGAAGTTATCTCCCAAAACTTCTATTGGCTCCACATGGCAGATCAGCTAAAGACCTACATCACTTCCTGTGATGCCTGCCAACGCAACAAGTCCTCAATACTAGCAAAATCTGGCCTACTCCACCCGATCCCAGTACCATCTGCTAATTGGGAATAAGTCTCTATGGACTTCATTGTACAACTACCCTGAACCAAGAATGGGAAAGATGCATCATTGTACAACTACCCCGAACCAAGAATGGGAAAGATGCAATTGTTGTCTTTGTGGACTATCTCAGCAAACAAGCTCACTTTGTACCAACCACTACCACTGCAACAGCACCAGACAAGCTACACTCTTGTTTGACAACATCTTCCGCTATCATGGTCTCCCTAAGATCATTGTTAGTGACCGAGACCTGAAATTCACCAGCCATTTTTGGAAAGCCCTCCATGCACACCTTGGAACAAAACTTGCACTATCTACAGCCTTTCACCCTGAAACTGATGGCCAAACTGAAAGAATGAACCAAACTCTGGAACAAATGCTTAGAAACTATGTCTCCTACAGACAAGATGATTGGCATGAACACCTCACTGCAGTCGAGTTTGCCTATAACAACAGCAAACAAGCCTCTCTTGGAATGACTCCATTCTTTGCCAACACTGGACAAAACCCAAACACTCCTCGGACACTCATCCGAACTACTGAAGAACCCTCCACAGTCGGAGCTGTTGAAGAATTCTTACTCCAAATGCGTAATCTAAGCCAGATCGCAATTGAGAATTTATCATGAGCTCAAGAACAACAGTCACAGTATGTTAACCAATATTGCCAAGAAGAAACCTTTGATATTGGAGAAAAAGTTCTATTAGACATCCGAGGATACCGAGTTGACAATCTCAAGCACAGACCATCTACAAAACTGAACAGCAAGTTCATTGGACCATTTGAAGTCATCTCACAAGTCTCTCTGACCTCCTACAAATTAGCGCTACCAGACATCATTAAGATTCACCCAGTCTTCAATGTCCAATGTCTCAAGCGATACAATGACAATGATGATGAACTATTCCCGAACCGAACTATAAAACCACCTGCACCTGTCATTATTAATGATCAGGAAGAATACGAAGTCGAACAAATCCTCAACAAACGTGGCCATAAGAACCACCCTGAGTACCTCATTAAATGGAAAGGTTATCTGATCTATGATGCAACATGGGAACCCAAGACCAATCTCCAGAATGCTACTGACTTAGTTCAGGAATACGATTCCTTGAACAACTGAACACTGAATACTCCTGCACCTATCAGTACACAACATATATTACCCTCCTGAACATTATAATTATCACGAACCTAATCAAGAAACTCAGCAAGACAGAACAAAAGAATACCGACCCTTTGGAAAAACAGCAAAACTGAAAGCAAGCCTATTCTCCCCGTACCACTGGTGGGAAATGAGGTGTAGATATTTAAGAAGATTCCTTCAAGGAAATTCTCCAGCAGTGAATGATATCAGAATCACTTCCAGCATACGGCATTAAACACACGACCCTTTAATGTATGAATCCAATGTGTTAGGCAACTGTACTACGAGCATGCTACTTTCTGAAAAAATGGACCTTACCGGACTTTTGATCTCCCAAATGGTATAACAACACTAGAACAAAATTAGAAGGCCCCGATGAGGATGTCGAAAGCTAAGAAGGGGAGAGTTGTAAGCGCACAACCTTCAAGCCACAGAAATCACATGTCACCCTCTTAATAAGCCACCAAAATCACATGTAACCTCCGAACAAATCTGGAAATCAGCTACATGATCACGAAGCTGAGTCAAACAGAAGTCACAGTACACAAAGCTGAGTCAATATGAAGTCACAGAATACAAGGTTCGCACAAATGGAATCTTATCAATCAAGAACAAATGCATATATACTGAGCTCCGAGACACGTCGAAACAGAGAACCAAAACAAACAATAACCACAACTTCCAAACATACAAACATGACTACTGAGATCTACAACCACATCCGTGCTGACATTTGGAATGCCATTGTCAACCGAGCCACACCCCCTCTACCCCTCATGAATATCTATAGCCTCGCACCCCTCTACTTCGTGGAAGCCCGATGGAACGCCCTGAACATACTTAATGAGGCTCACCGGATCAGACAAATCTCAAGCTACTACCAGATCGGCCGCCTCCTGGAAGACATGGTCGAACACCACCACAATACAGACATTACCCAGATGTCTCAACACTAGAAGCTTATTGCCCGCAAACACTGAGAACTCTTCTATGAGTACAGCACCTTTATTCCCTATCTCCGAGTTACTACCAGCAAAATGGTTGCTACCCTGTCCTATGGCCAAATTGATGATATGATACAAGAACTCAACCACAAGTATCTCGAGTACGTTCAGACTACCGACAGAACCTTCCTGCACCCCGACAACTACATCCTGCAAATGCCCCAAGTTGGATATGCCATGAAGGACGTCTACGATATAATCAACTTCGATGAAGATGAAGCAGAAGACAATGATCCCTCTGACGCTGACATGACCTCAAGCCAAGGATCTCTACCAACTCTGATCACACCGCCAACTTTGCCGATGAACTTACAATAGTTCATAACCACATACGAGACTTATTGGGACAATGATCACTGGCACGAATACCAACCTGCATTCACCCCCAATTACTTCAACTACAATGAAGAGACCGGAGAACACAACCTGTACCTTCAGATAACCCTCAAGATCGAACCAACAACTCCACCACCTGAGTATGAGCGACATGAACCACAGCCGCCAGCATACTACAACCCCGCAACTCATAGTGCTATAACCTATAGAAGGTATGTAGACAGTGAATCTGATGAAAGCAAAGACAATGCACCCCTCCTTCACCCACCAACACCTTACCCAGCATATGAGACAGATGATGCTATCCTGTGGGACAGAGACGAAGTTCCAATGTATTATTATCTCAGCCAACAAGGAGAAGTAATCCGCGAACCACTCTTCCTAGATGACTACTTCATCAGAGATGATGCAATTGATGGTGATGTCATTGAAGATTACCCAGACAGCGTGTAAACCTATAAATAGATTAGCAGTCATAGTATAGTTAGATTAGCCTTGTACGACGTGACTGTGAACTGACTCAGCAGTCAGATGATCTCTTGACATATCAGATCACACTTGTACTATGTGACTGCATTCCGACTCAGCAAAGCACTTAGTGCTATATCCATATCTAGCATAGCCCAGATAGCCCCTCACCAGTATAAATACCCCCTCCCCCAGACCTCAGAATAACAGACTTAAACAGACCTGAACAATCCAAACACAACTCCTGACCACTTCCCCACAATATCCCTTTACACAAATACTCCTAGTATAGCAATATCATGAATAGCAAATAAACCTATTTAATAACCCACAAACCACTCTTAAGTAAATCCGCTCCCTGTTAGGTCCTACTCCTAACCCCATCACGAAATTTCCTAATTGGGTATTGTCTGCAGCGATATGCCAATTCAACTAAGCTGGTCTTAGTTTCTTGAACTTCCTGAAATACGGAAAATCCTGAACATCCAGAACTAGTCCGAAAAAGGACTTTGGTTGAGATGTCAACCCGATCTAGAAATCAATAAGCATAGAGGACGTACTCCATATGAAATTGATCTTGACCATAAGAAAACGGTCTTCCAGAATATCCAGAACTTCCAGAAAACCCTTCCAGAACTATGTAACGGTTACCCTAAAGAGCAACTCTCTTACATCCAATATGTTAGGCAACTATACTATAAGCATGCCACTTTCTGAAAAAATGGACTTTACCAGACTTTTGATCTTCCAAATAGTATAACAACACTAGAACAAAATTAGAAGGCCTCAACGAGGATGTCAAAAGCTAAGAAGGAGAGAGTTGTAAGCGTACAACCTCCAAGCCACAGAAATCACATGTCACCCTCTGAACAAGCCACTGAAATCACACACGACCTCTGAATAAATCTGGAAATCATCTGTATAATTATGAAGCTGAGCTAAACTGAAGTTACAGTGCACAAAGCTGAGTCAATACGAAGTCATGGAACACAAGATTCACATAAATGGAATCTTACCAATCAGGACTAAATGCTTATATACTGAGCACCAAGACACATCAAAGTAGAGAACCAAAACAAACAACAACCACAACTTCCAAACACACACAAACATGACCACCAAGATCTACAACTGTATCTGTGCTGACATTTGGAATACCATTATCAACCAAGCCACACTCTCTCTGCCCCTCATGAATATCCATAGCCTAGCACCCCTCTACTTCATGGAAGCCCGATGGAATGCCCTGAATATGCTTAGTAAGGTCTACTGAATTGGACAAATCTCAAGCTACTATCAGATTGGCCACCTCCTAGAAGATATGGTTGAACACTACTATGATACAGACATTATCCAGATGTCTCAACACCAGAAGCTTATTGCTCACAAATACAGAGAACTCTTCTATAAGTACAGCACCTTTATTCTCTGTCTCTGAGTTACTATCAGTGAAATGGTTGCTATCCTTTTCTATGGCCAAATCGATGACATGATACAAGAACTCAACCACAAGTATCTCGAGTATGTCCAGACCACAGACAGAACCTTCCCGCATCCCAATGACCACATCCTGCAAATGCTCCAAGTTGGATATATCATGAAGGACATCTACAATATAATCCAATTTGATGAAGATGAAGCAGAAGACAATGATCCCTCCAATGCTGACATGACCTTAAGCTAAGAATCTCTGCCAACTCTGATCATACCACCAACCTTGCCGATAAACTTACAATAGTTCATAACCACATATAAGACTTATTGGGACAATGACCACTGGTATGAATACTAATCTGCATTCACCCCCGATTACTTCAACTATAATGAAGAGACTGGAGAACACAATCTATACCTTCAGACAACTCTCAAGATCAAACCAACAACTCCACCACCTGAGTATGAGCGATACGAACCACAGCTACCAGCTTACTACAACTCTGCAACTCATAGTACTGTAACCTATAAAAGATATGCAGATAGTGAATCTGATGAAAGTGAAGATAATACACCACTCCTTCACCCACTAACACCTTATCCAGCATATGAGACAGATGATGCTATCCTGTGGGATGGTGACAAAGTCCCAATGTATTACTACCTTAGCCAATAAGGAGAAGTAATCTGTAAACTACTCTTCCTAGATGACTACTTTATCAGAGATGATGTCATCAATGGTGATATCATCAAAGATTACCCAGACAGTACCTAAACCTATAAATAGCTTAGCAGTCATAGTATAGTTAGATTAGCCTTGTACAATATGACTGTGAACTGACTCAGCAGTCAGACGATCTCTTGACATATCAGATCATACTTGTACTTCATGACTGCATTCTGACTCAGCAAGATACTTAGTGTTATATCCATATCTAGCATAGTTCAGATAGCCCCTCACTAGTATAAATACCCCCTCCCCCAGACCTCAGAATCTCAGACTTGAACATACAAGAACATTCCTGAATACTTCCCCACAATACTCCTTCATATAACTACTCCTAGTATAGCAATATCATGAATAACAAATAAACTTATTTAATAACCCATAAACCACTCTTAAGTAAATCTACTCCCTATTAGGTCTCACTTCTAACCCTGTCATGAAATTTCCTAATTGGATATTGTCTGCAGCAATATGCCAATTCAACTAAGCTGGTCTTAGTTTCTTGAACTTCCTAAAATACAGAAAATCCTGAACATCCAGAACTAGTCTGAAAAAGGACTTTGATTGAGACATCAATCTGATCTTAAAATCAATAAGTATAGAGGATGTACTCCATATGAAATTGATCTTGACCATAAGAAAATAGTCTTCTAGAATATCCAGAACCCCCAGAAAACCCTTCCAGAACTATGTAACAGTTACCCTAAAAAGCAACTCTCTTATATCTATAGTACTGTTATCTACTTAAATTTATCAAACAGAAAGTCTACAGCTACTCTATTATGCTTAATTTTATTTTAAAATTAATATTTTAGTATATTGTGATGATTGATCTGAATAGTAATATGAATCAGAAGAATTAGACATTTGATCATAATATCTAAACTCAATTTTTGACATAGTATAGCCTTATAAATAGTAGTTATTTCACAAATATTAAAGTTTTCATAAATGTTAAACTCTTCACAAATGTCAAGAATTTACAGATATTAAAATTTTGACAATCATCAAAGATTTAAAAGATATCAAGGATTAATACTTATAAAAAGTAACTTATAATATAGTCATAACTTAGCCATCTTATAGCTAGCAAACTTGTATAAATAATTCAGTATCTTAGAGTGAATAAACATTAGATCAAAATAGTTCAAAGTAAAGAAAAAATAAAGAAACTAGTAAGTCTGTAAGCAGATATACTTCAAACTCACTTCTCTGTACTCTGAGAACTCTGTGAAAGTCAGAATAAGTCAAGTTTTTAAGATATAAAAATCTACCATACTTTCAAGGTTAGGTATTTATCATATTATAACTTGGTATCCATTGGCTAGTGATTTAAAACTTTCAAGTTAAATAATAAACAATCATATAAATTAAACCAAGATATCTAGACAAGATGGATATAAGACTATTAATATTCCATAGATATACTTCAGATGAATCAATCATTATCTTCATTGATAATTTCAAGTAGTATGCTGCTATAAGGACCCTGATAGTAATACAGCAAGTAGCCCTCCTGCTCTTCAGTCTCCAAGGATCAGCAAGAGCAGCATTTATAGCTATTATAAAAGAGTTACTTATAAAAGTACCATTATGTAGTTCTGGAAGAGTTTTCTAGAAGTTCTAGATATTCTGAAAGATTATTTTCTTTAGGTCAAGATCAATTTTATATAGAGTATATCCTCTATACTTATTGATTTTAAGATTGGATTGATGTCTCAACTAAAGTTCTTTTTTGGACTTATTCTAGATGTTCAGGATTTTCTATATTTCAAGAAGTTTAAGAAACTAAGACTAGTTTAGTTGAATTGATATATTGCTGCAGACAATACCCAATTAGGAAATTTTATAATATGGTTAGGAATAGGACCTAATGTGATATAAATTTACTTATATAAGAGTAATTTGTAGGTTATTAAATAGGTTTATTTACTATTCATAATATTGCTATACTAAAAGTAGTTGTATAAAGAGATATTGTAAAGAAGTATTCAGAAGTTGTATTTGGATTATTTTTGTCTATTCAAGTCTGAGATACTGAGATCTAGAAGAGGGAGTATTTATACTAATGGGAGGCTATCTAGACTATACTAAATATAGATATAGCACTTTAGTATCTTGCTGAGTCAGAATGCAGTCACATAGTATAAGTATGAACTGATATATTAGAGATCATCTGACTACTAAGTCAGTTTACAGTTATATTGTATAAGGCTAATCTAACTATACTAATGACTGCTAGGCTATCTATATATTGTCACATAGTAGTTGCTAAGTTCTTCAAATATGTCAGATTCTCTCTAAGGTATCTCTTAGACTAACCATAAGTTTGTTATAAGCAAGTTCTTATTAGAGTACCTTCCTAAGGTCTTATAGTCCTCAAACTTCTTATCTTTAAACTATCTTGTTATCTCTTAGATTGCTTGTATAGAATTGAGTATAAGTGAACTTAACTGACTTTATTTCAAAGAAAATAAGAGGAATATTTATACAAAATATAATTCAATAATTGCTAAGATATAAAGCTAAATATAAATTCTAATAACCAAATAAAATACTGGAAAACAGAAAACTTCAGTTATAAGTATAAATTTGAGTATCTGTACAAATAATTACACAAGTTTAGGATGCTAGTAGATTTCAGTATTATAGAAAAAAAATGTCAAAAGATTTCAGTTATATAGGAAAAGAATGCCAGAAGATTTCAGTATTACTAAGAACTTAGAGTAGAATATTTAAGACTATGAAGACTTTATCCTTAACACTATTATCAAGGCCAGAGGTCAGAGACAGAATATCTTTGAAGGAAATGAGGTTGGTGAATATTTCATCTATTTCATATATTTCATATATATTGCCAATTAGTGAGATGACATTATTGCCAATAATATCATTATGAGTAATATCATCTTATTTGACAGTAGTGGGAGCTCTCCAATCTATGATATTCTCTTTTACAAAATAAGAAACAAATGTGTAAGAGGGTTGCTTTTTAGGGTAACCATTACATAGTTCTGAAAGAGTTTTCTGGAAGTTCAGGATATTCTGGAAGACCATTTTCTTATAGTCAAGATCAATTTCGTATGGAGTATGTCCTCTATGCTTATTGATTTCTAGATCGGGTTGACGTCTCAACCAAAGTCCTTTTTCGGACTAGTTCAGGATGTTCAGGGTTTTCCATATTTCAGGAAGTTCAAGAAACTAAGACCAGCTTAGTCAAATCGGCATATCGCTGCAGACAATACCCAATTAGGAAATTTCGTGATAGGGTTAGGAGTAGGACCTAATGGGGAGCGGATTTACTTAAGAGTAGTTTGTGGGTTATCAAATAGGTTTATTCGCTATTCATAATATTACTATACTAGGAGTAGTTGTGTGAAGGGATATTGTGGGGAAGTGCTCAGGAGTTGTGTTCGGATTGTTCAGGTCTGTTCAAGTCTGAGATTCTGAGGTCTGGGGGAGGGGGTATTTATACTAGTGAGGGGCTATCTGGGCTATGCTAGATATGGATATAGCACTAAGTACTTTGCTAAGTCAGAATGCAGTCACATAGTACAAGTGTAATCTGACATATCAAGAGATTGTCTGACTGCTGAGTCAGTTCACAGTCACATCGTACAAAACTAATCTAACTATACTATGACTGCTAAGCTATTTATAGATTTAGGTGCTGTCTGGTTAGTCTTTGATGACATCACTATTGATGACATCATTACTGGCAAAGTCTGAGCAGTTTTCTAACTTCTGACATCATCAGTTTCAAGGTATCATCACTTCTATCTCTTGCAAGATTAAGGCTGTTCTTGGTGGTGGTGGTTGTACAAGGATAACAGGTCTTGGTTCTCTTTTTTTTTGGTCTGCTGGTGCATTTGCGAGGACTGGCCATTCTCGTCTAGGGCAAGGGCTCCCAATGTCGCAGCTGGGGGTTCGAACCTCTCGGAAATGATATTTTCTGTAATCCGAGACAATTTCTAGTAGTAATATCTATCACGTGGATGGCTTGAGATTGGTTTTGACAATGTCGGCTTTCTTGAGTTCAGATGAAGCATCTGTCACTCTCCAACGAAGGTGACACAGATAGAGTGAATAGAGTTGTTCAAATGCATTTTGCTTCTACTAAGTAATGAGATCTTGTATAGTCACAGTGTATCTTGATCTTGAGTTGATAAGTACAGTTCGTGAACCTTTTGGTAGATGAGATAGAGTTCTTCTTGTCTCAATTTGAGTTTGGTACTTTCAGTTTTCTTTTGTAATAGTACAGTACACCAAACTAGTTATAGCGGTTTAGAGTCAGTCTTATGGTTATAGTACTTCTTCTAGTATTCTTGTATCTTGGTGGTGAGTTCTCGTACTTGCTGGTGTATTTCATGTAACCAGATGATCTCTTGTTTTGTAGTCTCGCATGTGGTTTCCAAATTAGTTCTGAGGATGCCATGCGATTTTGGTGGCTTGGAGGTTGTGTGCTTACAACTCTCCCCTTCTTAGCTTTCGACGTCCTCATCGGGGCCTTCTAATTTGTT
>RBNI01004229.1:0-14415 GCA_003990745.1 Jimgerdemannia flammicorona | reverse complement strand
AAAAAAAAAAAAAAAAGAGAAGTACTATAATCAAATATCTATTTCTCTGATTTATATTCTTAATTCAGATCAACTGTCAAATAAATAAAATGAAAGATTTTATAAAATATTTTTTAAATATTATAATTTTATAAATATCTTAAAATTAAAGCTATTTATTAAAATACTGGAGTTTTTTTAAAAAAAATTAACTATTGATAATATAATAAAACTATATACTTATAGAATTAATATATTATAGATAATTAATATGATAATTATCTCTAAGTTCTAAGTATTTATAAGGAAATACTGAGTTTCAATTATCTGTTATGACAGTATAGTCTAAGTATTACTTATACTGATAAAAGAGCTATACTTATATTCCAAGTTGATCAGATTCAGAATTATTAATAAGTTAGATCTGAGAGTTCTATAATAAGAATACTACTTTATATATTTTTGTTATTAGATAAAATAGAGCTAGGGTTATAACATACTCAGTATAGAGAGTATTTATATAGATTTAAAACTATAACTAAATATGGTATACTATATATATCTTTATATAGTTATACTATATTCAGTATCTATAACTACTAGTTGAAAATCTGGTAGCTTATATATAATGATTCATTACATTCTTCTCTTCTTTGTCTGAATTTTCTCATTAGATTTAGCACTAAACTCTAGATACTCATCAAACTGAAGAGCAGTATACTAGATTACTTAAAAGATAATATCACTCTATTATTTATTACTCAAATTGATAATATTTTCAGTAGATACTCTATAGAGATAGTTAAGAACTTAGGGTTGAGTATAAAAAAGAATATGTCTCTTAATAATAATATAGATATAATTGTTAATAAAATAGTAGGCTTATTACTTAGTATACTGAGAGTAGCTTATTGATAGATGAGACTTCTAATCTCAAAGTACTTCTTTAATCTTATTAATAGTAGAAGGCCTAGAAATGTTAGATTCTACTAAGATATTATTGGACTTCATTTGGATCTGAGTCTCAAGAGATTTATATATTGATAGAGAGTAGTTCAGTAGAATTCTATTGGCATTTAATAGTTATAAAAATAGTATTGACAATCTTGTTCTTAATTTGTTATTGGTGTCTTTACTAAATACTCATAATGTAATAAGTTATATATATAGGATTTTTCAAGTTATTTATACTTCTCTTTATCTGAGATATTCAGAAGTATGACTGTCTTTCAGAAATTCTGTTAGAATTTCCATTATATCAGATATTTGTATCAAATTATAGCTTTTTTTACATTTGGCAAAAGGTTATCTTCTTTTTTCTAAATAATATTATACTTAAGGTATCTTTTCTATTTTATAAGGTAGTATTGAGTAGACTTGACAGCTCATTCAAATTGATAGTTCTTATAATTCAGAATATAATTAACTTTATATTCTAGTTCTTAGTTGATGATAATTGAATTTAAGAGTAGTGTTATTCTTTTTTTGAAGGTTTTTTTTAATATATAGTTAGAGTTGGTATATATGAAATACTTGGTAGATTTTTTCTAGAGTTATTGAGAGGTCCAACTTGTATATAATGGAACTATACTTCTTTAAGATCTTGAATAGTCCAATATAGCAGTATCTGAGTTTCTTTTTTAATCATATATTATTTAGGATCAGATATCATATACTGAGTAATACTCATTTACCTTTTTTATATATGACTTCTCTTTTAGTTTTATCAGTAGTTATATACTACTTGTTTTTTTTATACTTATATAATATTAGCAACTTCTTATATTACTAATACTATTACTCATATGATAGTTGTGGTGGTTTGGAGATATTTTCTATTATTCAGATAGAATAGAGTTATTTTTGTACTTATACTTATACTATTATAGTATGCAAATTTAGCTAGAGTCAGTTTTTTATCTCAATCATTCTGCTTATAGCTGTAGTAGATACTAAGTATCTGCTTCAGAATTCAATTAGTTCATTCTGTTTGACTGTCTGTCTATAGATAATAGACAGTTAATATCTTGAGTTATACTTCTAGTCTTTTGAAGAGTATATACTTATCAAAAGTTATTGGTAAATTTTGCATCTCTATTAGAGATGATTGCTGATGGTAACCTATAAAGATAGAACACATTATCAATAAACAATTATACTATTTCTGAAGCTATTACAGTAGTAGTTATTATAATAAAATAAGCCTACTTACTGAGACAATTAATAAAGACAATAATTGCATCTATTCTCTTCTTTATTTTTAGTATTTGGACAATAAGTTCTTTCTGATGTAGTTCTAATTTTAAGTAGAAATTAGTAGTAGCTATAGTATTCCAACTGGAGCTTAATTGCTAGGTATATATCTTTATATAATATAATATTGTTCTTGATATTAGCTGTCATCTTGAGTTAGTAGAAATCTTGAGTAATATATTGGTATATCTTATTAAATTCTATATAACTAACTATAGGTATATCATATAAATCTTATAGGATTTGTAGGCAGATAAGAATGTTGCAAACTCAAATCCTTATATTGTTAAGATATATATATCTATTTTAAATAGAAATATTCATATATATCTTCTTTATAATATTGCTTCCTTCTTTGAAAATATTTTTTAGCAATTTCTTATATATTAGTATTCTTGGTATACTCTTTTTTGATATTTTTAAATAGCCTAGTAGTAGTATTGCTAATTACTACAAGATCATTCTTCTGAGCACTTCAAGAAAATATATTGATACTTTATTCTTAGTACTAATAATGAGCTTAATTTCAATATTAAAGAATATAAGTATTTGTATCTATTGTACTTATTTTATTCATAAAGATTGATAGTATCTGAATGTATCATAGAGCTTAATGATCTGTTTATAAGATAAATTTTTTATTGAAGAGAAAATATATCTATGATTATAGAGATTAGATAACTATAAGAAGTTTTTTGTCTTATAATATATAATTCTTTTTGTACTTATTTAGCTTCTGGAACAGATATATAACTGGATATTTATACTGAGTCAATATAGCTCTAATGGTGATATTTGAGATATCTGTAATAATAGTAAAGAATTCTATATATAGGGTCTGGGCTGATTAGAATTAGTATATTAGTTAGTATTCTCTTGAGGATATAAATTGCTATAGTGTATTCTTCTGTCTATTTTTTTTTTTTTGATATTTGTACTCTTCTTACAAAGACTTGTAAGTAGAGAGGTAATTGCTAAGAATTCTTAAATAAATCTTAGTAATATTTAGCTAATTTATTAAATTCTCATAGAGACTTGAGGGTTTTTGGAATTGGCCAGTTACAGATTACTTCAGTCTTTTTGAGATCAATGGCAATACTATTTACTGAGATAATATTTTCTAAATATTTAATTCCTTCTTGAAGAAATAGTACTTCTTTCTTTTTACTAAGAGTTTGTATTCTCAGAATATATCAAAAACTATCTATAGATATTTTCAGATAGCACTACTTATACTATATACTAAATGTTATCCAAATATACTAGAATGAATACTCTAAGGTATTTTTGAAATATATTATTCATTAGTATCTAGTAAATTAGTGAGTCTAAAAGATATTATACAGAATTCATAATATTCAAATCTTGTTTGAAATACTGTCTTTGGAATATCTTCTTCCTTGATATGAATTTGGTAATATCTAGATATAAGGTCAATAAGTAAAAAGATCTTGGTATTATATACTTGATTAAGTAGTTTATTAATTTATAAGAGTATATATCAGTTCAAAACAAAATATCTTATAGAGTACTTAGTAATCAATATATATATAGAGGCTTCCATCTTTCTTATAGATAAAGAGAATTAGTATACTATATAGTAATTTTTATAAATCTATGAGATCTTTGCTTGACAGATCTATAGCTATTCCTTGAGGAACTCCAGCTTAAGCTGAGCTAATCAGTAGATTCCACAGTAGAGAGGGTCTGCTTCTGGAGTAGTTTTAATACTATATTTTACTCCTCAGATAGGTAATAGTTCTTGGATTTTTAGAAAGACATATTCATCATCTTTGAGTAGTTCTTAGAGGCTCTCTCTTTCATTATCTTCATTCTTTAACAGAAAGAGATAATTATTATCATCTTCTTTTACTAATAGCTTCTTGACAGTATATATATATATAGATGTATTACTCTGATTTTCAAACTAGCTTTTTTATTTAGATATATAGTAGAAATAATGTTACATTAGGATTTCACTTTCTTCTTGATCTGTTCTGACTATAGCTTGATATATCCTAAGGAGATTGTATTAGTTCACCAGGTAATGTGTGGATTTTCTAGAGTGAGCCAGAATTTTCTAAGATGAGATTGTATTCTATAAGATATATAATATAGAATATCTGCTTTATAGTATAGTCTCTTAGTTATAGAAGTATGTTCTTACCAATTTTAGAGAGTTTCTGAGTTGTTCTATTTTCAAATATAGCTATTTTTTCTTCTAAATTTCTTTATATCTTGAGTCTAAACTTATTGATAGTCTCTTTATCAAGATAGTACTTATTTGTTCTACTATTAATGAGAACTTCAATAGAGTTTCCTTCAATTTTTCCTTATAGATAGATGTATTAGAGTTGCCTTCTTACTAGGTAGTAATTGTTTCTGAAGAGGCTTCTTCTTTCTAATCTTATATATCTCTATCTTCTTTATCAATATTCTTGATTTCTTCATCCTATTATTCTGTGATAGTAGGCTTATACTTCTTGGATTTGAGGATACATATAATGATTTCTCTTACATATTTGAAACAATATATCTTGATTCTATGAGAACATCATCCTGCTGAGACATATCCATCAGTAATACACTAGTACTATTTCTCATCTCAGTCTTGAGATTCTTTAATACAAATAATCTTCTATACCTTGGTCTTCTCCTTGACCTTATCAGGGTACTTTTCTGTTGATCTGAAAGCTTTTTCTCTTCTATTGGAGGGTGACAGTTCATTTGTTTCTTCAACTTTAAGGTCATTAAATGATAGCTTGGGTGTAATAGAACGACGAACGACGAGCGATCACGTGACCCGGCGATGACGTCACAATCGAGCGCATATGACGAACATAACGAGCGGGACGCGAACAACGGGAACGATGCAGATAATCGATATCCAGCTTATCCCCAACAACTGGCGCCATAGAAAATCGCCACAGCAACTGATCATTACCTAACAACCTATATTATAAAGGTCCTGATCACAAAGGTCCTGATCAAAAAGGAAACAATCACAAACTCACCCATAATTACCAAATTAATTACTCATACTTAGTCAGAAATTGTGAACCAACTTGTATAAATACCCCCAACATTCCATCTGAAATAAAGCAGTTTTAGTTCAGTTCTTGATACAAGAATCAAGTCCCCCCTCCACATATACACATTTCCCTGAGTCTTAGTAATGATACTTAAATAATTCTAGTATTTCTGACTAAACTCCAGAAGCCTAGCTAACTTATACCAGAACTGAGACCAATATATAAATTCCAAAGACTTAAGGAAAACCCCCCCCATTTGAACCTGAATTCTAAGGTGAATTCAGTCTATGTACAACAAAGAACAAGTTCTTTATAACTGTGGTTATCAAGAAGAGCAAGGTCACTATAACTACTTTTAAGTAAGTACTTCCTTATACTGAAAACTTCTTGGTATACTTGTGTACTAAGTATCTAAGTAATATTTTGTTTCCCTAATTATCCAAGAATAAGAGAGAGACAGAAAGAGGGTTATTACAACTTGGTAGCAGCAGAATTATAGAGCCAAAATAGTATTAAGAATATACTTCTAAGAAGTTAGAACAAGACTAACTTTGGACAGAAGTAACTCCAGAACTAACTCTAGATTCCCAAAGAACAAATCCATGAACCAGAGCCCATCTAGCAATAGCTACTAGAACTAGATAATATTAGAAAAATACCAATCCAAGGCTGTATCAGCTTCTGATCAATAAGATATATAGAGATCTATATGAGGTTTTTAGAAACTACTACCCAGACCTTAGGAATGCAAGTAGCTACTGCAGGTTCTATATCCTTGTCAGTATCCATATTGGGATTATTAGGACTCAAAAATCTATAACTGCTACTACCCAGAAATTTTCAAGCTATCTCTCAACAGCTTCTTCTATAGTAAGAGTAACAGCCACTGAGTAGATTTCATCTGATAGATACTATATATCATACTTCTACCTGAACCTCTCTCTACTACTAGCTAGTTGTATACTATATCAATATATGAGACCAAATAGGCAGATTATCCACCTTTTATCTCTGATCAAAAAGCAGACCTATCTAGCCAGAATCTGATATTTTCTTTAAAGGACCTAGTCAGTATGAGGATATACTATCTCATCAGAAAAGGAAGTCAGATGAAGACTCTGCAGGATACTAGTCTGATAATAGCCAATAAGGAACAGCAGGTCTAGAAATTTACCAAGAACTCACAGATTAAGAAGATCAGACCCCAGAACTAATCTAGACATCCATATAGATATTTGGTTTACCAACTCTTACAGAACTCTTTGATCTGACCTCCAGGAATCAAGCAACCTCAAGTCACTCAGTACTATAATCTCAGCGGCCAAACAGTCTTCAGAAGAATCCACTCCTACAGACCCACTACTGATAGTCAATATAATGACAGATGTCAATATTCAGACCCTAACTGCCTAGCTAGCCACACTGATAGAAATAGTGGAAAAAATTGCAAAATAGGACAAATCAACCAAGATCTTAAAATTCTCACTTTTAGTGCAAAAAACAGCAACATAAAAATCTTCATCAATATAGTAGATATAGAATATTAAGCAAATCAATAGAATGATAACTGAGTATCTATAGGGATGCTCACCAATAACAGAGATAGTACTCTTTAATAGTTGTTTGCCATATCAGCAGCATAAGCAAAAACAGTAGCAATATTCTTCACTGGAACAGCTGCTGAGTTCTAGTGTATCTTGGAAGAACTAGTACTCTCAAATAAATCAAATTAATTTGAATCAAATTGAATTGAGGATTTTTCAATTTAATTGGGTTCAAATCAAATTGAGTTTGAATTGAATTAAGGTCTGATTTGAAATATTTAAATCAAATTGAGGTTTGATTCAATTTGAAATTTGAAATATAATAACTTAATAAAACATATTCAAATTTAATGAATATTAGTATGTTGGATTCACTATAATAAGATGAATCTAGTATAATAAAGATTATTAAATTTAGATATATTTTTATCAAATTATTGAATTTCAAAAATTTTAGATTCATGAATTATTAAAATTTGAAGTTAGTCGCTTAATGTATTAATCTTTTATTTGTTTTTCAAATATACAGTAATACAATATATTCAATACTTATGATATTTGCCCAACACATTTTACTCACCTGATACTCAGCATCTAGTAGTATACCTGGCTGCAGCAATAGCCAACTGATGGAAATTATCATAAGGCATTTTTCTCAAAAGTGGATCAGAAGGCAATGGGTTCAACTTCTGGCAAATTTTAGGAAGGATACCATAAGTCTTTTCATATTATCTGTAATTATTGCAACTGGTCTAAGGATGGTCTCTTGGCTTTGGAGTGATTGAGATAACTAGGGCTAGGGAGACCAGGGTGATGACCAGGGCCAGGGCAATGATTAGGACTAGAGGGGTGACCAGAGTAGCTGGGAGAGCTAGAGCAATAGCTGAGATAAATTGCTCAATTACTTGATTAATTATTTTCTTTTTCTTTTTATATTTATCTTGAGTAGCTTAATTCTATCAGTCACTATCCAAATAGATATCTTGCCAATTATATGGTTTATATCTTCAAAATAATTTAAGAGGTAGTTGAGATAAGCTTGAATATGTATTTTGTTTTATTTTTATTAGGTTTTTTTATTATTTTATTTTTTTATTAAAGATAGTAGCTTAGATAGCTTATTTATATATTTTTAATGTCAGATCAATAAGTAAACCTCTAGAGCTTTATAAGTCATGGTGATGTAATTAGAGCTTCAAATATAGCTGAGAACTATAGTGATGTAATTAATAAGTAAGCCCTGAGAGCTTTGAATATAGCACTAAGAGTATAAGTAAGCCAGGAGATAGTGGTGAGAGCCATGGTGATACAATTAATGAGCTAGCCCTGAGAGCTTCAAATATAGCAGTATATGTATTAGAAATTATATATAAATATTATAATATATAGATATATTTATTTGATATTTTGAGATTAAACTTATTTTGAGATATTTTAACTATATTTTGAAATTTTGAGATTGGTCAGTTTATTGCCATGTCTTTAAATACATATATTTATAAATTATTTCAGAGTCTAAAGTATCTCTTTTAGGTACCATGAGATCTTTATCTCTTAAAAAAACTCTCTCTGTAGGTGTACTTATTACTGAGATAGCTAAATAGTCATACATATTTCATTTTTGCTAGATTTGAGTAATCTCTACTATGGCCCTAATGTTCCCAATAAATTAAATCAAATTAATAATATTTTGAATTGAATCTATAATATTTTATATTAGACTAACTCACTTATCATTAAGATAATATATTAACTCTTAGTTGAAATTTAATAGTTTTACTTTTTAAATAATTATCTAACTCCTTCTCAGGATTTATCATTAGTTTTGTCTTTTGTTATTAAATATATATTCAGATAGCTCAGCAATATCATCAATATCAACCTTATTTCCTATTTCAGTATAATCTTTAGAACTTGTATAATAAACTAATAGAGGAGTATAGTTTTTATTTTAGACAATATGAACAGTTGTTTCAGCTACTTGAATCCAAATAGTTTCTCAATTATGGTTTGAATAATATTATAGTTTAAGCCTAGGATCAAGAACCGATTTTTATTCAAAAGATAAATTAAATTTCAAAATGGATTCATAGTTCAAAATTTCAAAATAGTTTTCAGCAATAAGCAAATTTCGAAATATTTACTTACCAGGACCAATATAATAAATCAGATGATCTATCATTGAATAGTATTTTTTTAACTTATCAATAGCTACTGTTAGTATCTGTTAAATGAGAGTATTCAGCTCTCTAGTTTCTTCTAATTCTGCTGTATTATTTCGAAATACTTTGCTATTATCTTCCAACATATCTAGTAGAAAGTTATAAATTAGAATAGCAGAATAAATTGTTGAATATTTTTGCTGAGTTGTAAGATCTGTTATATATTGAAACCTCTTTAACACCAAAATAATATTTTTTAGCAACTGCCAAGTATAATCTTCAATAGTATATTGTCATAAATCTTTTTTTTTTTTTATAGTTACTTAGACTTTGTCATTTATTACCAGTCTATTAATAAGGTTACAGTATCACCTCCCACTACCTGATCCCCATAGGGGGGCCCCTCTTCATATTATTGCAAATAAGGACCACAATCTCACCCACTACTCCAACCCTCCCCCCACTCTGCCTACAGATTTTCTCTATCAAGCAATGCCTCCAACCACTATGCAAACCCCAATCAAGCCACCAGCCTGTCAAAGAATCTTCCATAAGCCATTGCTTTCTCAACAGCCAGACCCCCAAGCTCAGTCTCCTTCCATCCTCAAAAACAAATAACCAGTAACTGGCCATCCCCACCCAAATTGCCAAAACTCAACTTAGGGTAAGCTACTTCTTTCCCACCCCCCCCACCAGTCTATCCCTCAAATCCTCCCACCAACTCTGTATCCATCTCCCCTACATACTACCTCCAAATAATCCCCAACAGCCTACCAAAAGTCACTAAGTACCTCACACTCTCCTAGCTAATATTTAGGTATCTGTGCATATCCCCCTTCCTGCTCCACATTGTGGCACTCCTCACAGTTGAAGCAACCCCTCTCTTTTTTTTTTTTTATAGTCACTTGGACTCTATCTTTATTACCAGTCTATGAATAAGTATACAGTATCACCACAATTTAATCCGGATTGGATTCGGATTGATTCGGATTGAATCCCATCCGGATCAACTCGAATGGGATTCGAGTCCCATCCGGATGGATTCGAATCAACCATTGTTTTGATTTCCAAATTAGACAATCAAATGTTTACATAAATAACTCAATGAATAATCATCCAAATTTGATGATCTTGGTGTCATCGGAAAGCCCTTAATAAGGCCTATCTAATGATACCAAAAACATTGAAATCGGATCATGCATTGCTGAGATATGAAGGAAAACGTCTGAATCACCGATTTTGGAAATTGGTCGATTTGCCGATTTTGGAAATTTCGTCAAATAGAACGGTTTCCTTAATATCTCGGCAACGTGTAATCCGATTTTAATGTACTTGGTATCATTAGAAAGGCCTTATTAAGGGCTTTCAAATGACACCAAGATAATCAAATTTGAATGATTATTCATCGAGTTATTGATGTAAACATTTAATTGTCTAATTTGGAAATAAAAACAATGGTTGATACGAATCCCATCCGAATTCCATCCGGATTGACTTGTTCAGAGCACTACCACCTACTATCCAATCCCCACAGGGGAGCCCCTCCCCACCTCCTCACGAATAAAGATCACCCTCTCACCCACTACCCCAACTCTCCCCCCACTCTGTCCACAGATTTTCTCAACCAAGCAGTGCTACTGACCACCCTGCAGCCCCCAACCAAGCCACCAGCCTGTCAAGGTGTCTTCCATAAGACTATGCCACTGCAACAATCGGTCCCCCAAGCTCTGTCTCCTTCCATCCTCAAAAACAAATAGCCAGTGACTGGCCAGCCCCACCCAAATGGTCAAAGCCCAGCCTAAGGTAAGCCACTCCTTTCCTACCCCTCCTACCAATCGATCCCTCAAGTCCTCCCACTGCTCCCATACTTCATCTCCCCTACACCTTACCCCCAAGCGATCCCCAATGGTATACCAAAAGTCTCCTATTACCTCACACTCTCTAAGCCAATGTTCTGGCATCTGTATATAACCTCCTTCCTGCTCTACATTATGGCACTCCTCACAGTCAAAGCAACCCCCTATAATAAGGTGACCTGAGTGGAAGTTGAGCATTACATTCCTCCTTAGTATATGCCACCTGACCACCCAGTACTTCAGTGGTATCCACTTTCTCACTGTGACACTCCAGGTCCAAACACCATGCCAGTTCCACTCTTCTCAAATTCTAACTCCTTGCTAACTGCTAGACCACAGATCCTGGCCCGGTCCCCTTTGGCATTCCATTCCATCACCTATGTTGAACTCCAATAAAGGAATGCCACCCAGCAGTATATGATCCCACCTCCACATTGCCGGGTCCCAAGCCATCTCCCCTTCATTCCCCTGCCAACAAATTC
This sequence comes from Jimgerdemannia flammicorona, assembly GCA_003990745.1. Taxonomy (NCBI): domain Eukaryota; kingdom Fungi; phylum Mucoromycota; class Endogonomycetes; order Endogonales; family Endogonaceae; genus Jimgerdemannia; species Jimgerdemannia flammicorona. The sequence goes on along the minus strand of RBNI01004229.1, from coordinate 3,107 downwards.
CAATGTGGTATATCCCCTCCGCTATCCCCCACCAGAATCCTTTATATTGCAATTGTTCAGTGTTCCAAAGTCCAACCTATGAAAGGAGATCACCAGTCAAGCCTCTTGGCAATGACTGCCTCTCCCAGACCTTCTGCAGCAGGGGAACCCAACCATCTCCTCTCAACTCCACTGCTCTCTTTAGCCACCATGCTCTCAAGCAGTGTAGCTATTTTGGAAAGTCAACCAGCCCAAGGCCACCTCTTGCCACTGGTAAGGACAAGGTCTCCCAGCTGATCTGACTCCTTCTGCCAGCCCAGATCCATCTCTTTGCCAGCTTCATCAATCTCTTCACTACTCAGGCTGAGAAGTCCAGATGATAAGCCAGATATCACAACTTCAGCAGCCAATAGACATTCAAAATCGAGACATGCCCCACCAGAGAGAAGTGTCTTCCCCCCCAATCCCACAGGGCCTCTTCCCAAATTCCAATCCTCTACTCCCACCAAAGCCTGGGCAGAACTGACCCATAGACTGACAAATAGATGCCCAAGTACCGCACTGCCTCACCAGTGGAGACAATTGTTCCTATAACCTCTCCTCCCACCAGGTCATTGCCTAGCACCATTGTTTCACACTTGTACCAATTAAGCTTAGCCCCAGAGTTCTCCTCATACCACTCTACTGTCTTCTTGAGCTTCTCGACATCAGCAATTGATCCCAAGCCAACCACCATGTCATCTGCAAAGGCCCCAACTTTTCACCCAATTTCAAAAACAGAGAGCCCCACAATCCTCCACCTAATTCTGTCCATTAGGGGTTCAAGGGAAAGAGTATACAAAATGGGAGACAGTGGGTCCCCCTGGGGCACCCCCCTACCCAGGGGGAATGCTACCCCTCTATGTCCATTACACATGAGTGCAGCCCTACTCCCTTCCAGTAGGCTGACTATTGCTGATCAGAATTGGCATGGAACTCTGATTCTATCCAATACTTTTGCCAGTCAGACTTGTTGTACCCGGTCATAAGCCTTTTTCTGGTCCAAGAAAACTAGCCACCCATCTAGTATACAGGCCCTTGCCCCTTCAATAACTCCATGTACCCAGGCTATGCCATCCCTGATAAGCCAACCACCCACAAATTCCCTCTGCTCAACACCCACGACTTGCTGGGCCACCTTCTGTAGCCTTGTAACCACCACCTTGGTCACCAAATTTCTGTCCATATCTAGCAACATTATCAGCCACCAGTTCTTCCAATCCTCTCGCCTTCTTTTGTTCTTATACAGCAGCATCACCAGCCCAAGATCCTGCTCCCCCACCCATCTCCCTATCTGTAGGATAAAATCACACAATGCCATCATCTCTTCCATCATTCCTGGGACTCTCACCATTCACTTCCAAAAGTCCCAGGGCAGACCATCCTCCTCAGGTGCCGTACCTGGCATTGTTACAGCAAGAACCTGGTGGATCTCATTCTCCTGTACCAGCATCACCAATTCACCTAACCCCTCTACTTGTGGTGGATACCAATCCTCCAATATTTGGTCAATGGCAGCAGCATCTGCCCCTCCCTCCTCCTCACTCCACAATCCACTCCATTGCTCCTTCAATGATCCAAGAATGTTCTGTACACTATGCACTAGTACACCATCAGAGTCAAGTACCCCTTCCCACTGTTGCTATATCCTTCTTGCCTGAAGGGCCCTCATAAGAAACTTGGAAGGCCTCTCCCCTTCCTCCAGATCCTGCCAATGGAGCCATACTGCCAAGCTTCATACCCTTGCTTCTTCCTCTTCCTGCAGCACCTGTTGTAGTTCTCTAACCTCCATCTTCACCCTCATTAATCTCCAATCTTCTTCCCCCTCCAACATCACCAGCCTCACCCACTCCTCCAGGAGCCTAGCCAATCTAGTAGAAGCCCAATGCACTCTTTGCCTTCTCTGCTTCCCTGCCTCCTTGCTGGCCTCACTCCAGTAGATCTTGGCCATCTCTTTCAGCCTCATCTACTGAATACCAACTGAGGCCCCTTCCTGCTGCCAGTTCTCCACCCTTAGCTAAATGTCCTTAGCCTACTCATCTCACTGGGCCTTATTATCTAATAAAGAGGAATTTAGGCACCAATGTCCAGACCCATCCCCACTCTCCCCAAAGAGCCCCTGTCCCAAAAGCCCACAGTGATCTGACCATGGACATTATTCCACCTCCAGTAACTTCCAAACATCTAGGCCCCAGCAACTGGCTGTCAGAATCCAGTTGATTCTTGTCCCCAGGCCCCCTGCCCAATGTGTATAAACCCTCCTATCTCCCCAGCACTCCCAACCAGTATCTACCAGTATACTTAGTCTTTCTACTTCCTCCCACTCTGCCAGCCCTCCACTCCTGCTCACAGCACCCCATCCTCCATCTGTTCTATCCACCAGTATATTTCGAACCATATTGAAATCTCCTCCAAGCACATCTACCCCAGCCTCTGCAAGGATCCCACTCTCCTAGAGACCCTTCACCCAATCTACACACTCACCCCATACTGCAGAGCAGTAACAGGAGCCAACTATAACTGGCTCCCAGCCTGCACAAATCCACTCACCCCAGACCAGTCTTGTAAGAGGGTTGCTTTTTAGGGTAACCATTACGTAGTTCTGGAAGGGTTTTCTGGGAGTTCTAGATATTCTGGAAGACCGTTTTCTTATGGTCAAGATCAATTTCGTATGGAGTACGTCCTCTACGCTTATTGATTTCAAGATCGGGTTGACGTCTCAACCAAAGTCCTTTTTCGGACTAGTTCTGGATGTTCAGGGTTTTCCGTATTTCAGGAAGTTCAAGAAACTAAGGCCAGCTTAGTTGAATTGGCGTATCGCTGCAGACAATACCCAATTAGGAAATTTCGTGATGGGGTTAGGAGTAGGACCTAACGGGGAGCGGATTTACTTAAGAGTGGTTTGTGGGTTATTAAATAGGTTTATTCGCTATTCATGATATTGCTATACTAGGAGTAGTTGTGTGAAGGGTATTGTGGGGAAGTGCTCAGGAGTTGTGTTCGGATTGTTCAGGTCTGAGATTCTGAGGTCTGGGGGAGGGGGTACTTATACTAGTGAGGGGCTATCTGGACTATGCTAAATATGGGTG